>OU015496.1:59074132-59184712 GCA_907164885.2 Dolomedes plantarius | reverse complement strand
CCAGCCAGAGGCATTAAATCAAATAATTTATCTGAAGTAAAATCGTTTATATGATTTTAACTTTCGAAAAAGTCACTAAACGTGATTCAAATTAAATGGGTGATATAATTCTGGAGGTTTCCTTACAGCAAATTCATTTACACTTTATACTCTATTTGCATTTCGATTCCACTATAGGAACACTTTCGCTATTTTACCACTTTTTATATTATTTCAATTCATTTTCTTACCTTCTATTCGCTTATTCATATTCATATTAAATTACACATATTCATACAAATTACACATATTCATACAAATTACACATATTCATACAAATTACATATATTCATACATATTACTTTACATTCGGCTTTCATCTCCACTCGTTAATCAAGTCCATATTTGATTGCGTCCGTGTGATTTTTGTCTGTCTTTGTGGCTCTAATTTTAGTCTTTTTACACAAAAATTTACTCATCATTATGGTAATTTTGCTTGAGACAGTTCGTTTTTCATATATTACACTTTGCCACAGGCCAGTGCCATCTTATTGTTTATTATGTGCATTCATGCGATACCTTCTCATCCATGATATTACGGCAAAAATTTACAATTTATTATTCGAATTGCCAAAATTAGGTTAGAAATTCAATTGCCTCTTGTCTGCAGATTAGCATTGCAACCCCTCCTTCACTTACACTCACGTTTATTAACTCTTTGTATGTTTGCATTCATTGTATGTAAGTGCATTCACTGCCTATGCCCACTTTTACATCGCGTTTTTATTTCTTTCTTTATTTATTTTTTGCGTTCTTCGAAAATCCCCCTCTTTTTTTATTATTTCGGTATGGGTGAATATTCATCTAACCATCGGTTCTTGGTCATTTATTTCAACTCGCTGACAATCCTTTAACTAGCTTTGAGGTCCTTAATCGTTCCTTCTTTTCATGACGCGTGGCACACTCGTGCCCTAATCTGGATTCATCACTCTTCTTTCCCTTCGCTTGTCATCCTTCAACTCTAAAAATCCCCGATTTTTAGGTGTGCTAGCTATTGTTATTTCTCCCTTCTAATTCTTAGAACTGGACAGTCCCCTGTCTGCGGTCGTTCCCTTTTCCAAACCTGGGTCTCAGCGCAAAACTAACTTTTCGCCTTTTAACGATCATTCAAATTATTCTACCGCCCCTCGCTATTCACTCTCGATGTCTATTGTTAGCTACCTTTCCCAGTTACGCTTTTTTGTTCAGTCACCCTTGGCATTCGCTTGAACCCTTTCTTGCGTGTCTGATTTTCTAGTCCACTACCTTCTTTCGCCCTTTCATTTTGAATCCGCCTCATTCCTTCGTTTTTATTGGTCAGATATTTTATTCCTACTCTATTGGGCTACTCATTTCTTTCCAGAATCTTCTTTTTCACCGCCTTCAAGTAGGTGGGACCACTCGCTTTCCCATCATCATTCCCACGGCAATATTCCCATCTTCTCGAATATCATCTGTTTCCGATTTTCCATCATTTAGCCGAAACCATCACTAATCAACGCATTTTCATCGTTAGTGTGTTTTCCCCTCTTCCTATATCTTTCACATCTGCATCTGGTCTGTGGGCTCTTTTCATGCCTAAGTATACCCCACATTGTACACTTCCTTTGGCGGCTTCTTTTTCATCCTTAGTGGCACTTAAACATCCTGTTTCTTTTCTAAATTCTGTCCACGTCCCTCGCTTATTCATCACTCGTCATTGCTTCTCTTAACTCGATCACTTCTTAATTGATTCCCCTTCATCTCTTCTTAATGTTGCGGTGCTTTTCAACCGTAACACCTCGTTTTCCGCGTTTTTGCAGGCCTGTCCAGTGATGATAAGAAATGGTAGTGAGGCGTATTTTACGAAGAGACAAGTTTTAGCTTTAAAAAAATTGTATACGTTTAAGCACCCCTTCAGTTCTTGGCCCTGGTCGCGACTGTATTGGGGGGCTATTTTTATCATGCCATGTTATATATAACCGTCTGACTCTGGACCTGACGGGTCATTCTTTATTCGCTGCAGCTCATGTAATTCCGAGCTCCTTTTTTTCGGTGTAAATATCTTTTCATGTTTCCCAAGATTGGCACAGAAAATAAACATTTTTTTAAAAATTTTAAATGCCTTGGAAGATTACTTGCTTACCAGCTTATTCAACCTTTCATGCTAACGTTGACAGTGAATACTTGGAGTTTGCGGACAGCCAGTGTCATACGATCCGGTAATCGACACCACGTTTCAGCCGCCCGAACTAGGGGACTCCTGCTATCGTAGGTAGAACTTTTGTAGTGTCGTAGTCTCTCGTCCCTTAAAGAACTTTATCTGTAGCATTGTACATCTCCTGATGTCTTGGGACAATTATTAAGCAGTCAGCCGTATATAGAAAGGCGTCGGTTCTACATCCACAGAGACTTACAAATAGCAACCCTTCTTTTCCTCAGCACCATCTCCTCCAATTTATCTTCGGGACACTTCAAGAATTCTACAACTTAGATTTGATGCCTCATCAACGTTCAACAGTACTGATATCATTAAGACTTTCAGCTTCCACTTAGACTGTATCCGTCCCTTCATTTCCCTTTAGAGAGGAGACTGTTTTCATCCCATAAGCATCAATAGCCCATAATCTTCTACATCACATATATTAATCTACATACAACAGTACAGATTGATCCCCCTCCATCCGACCTAACAGTATAATATATATATAAAAGTAACTTAAAAAAACAATAAAACCAATCATTATCTAAATATTTTGTACATAGCCATTAAATTCAAATTCAAATTAACCCTGAAAATATCCATCCGCATTTTGTTTTGAGTCAGGAGAAGCAAAAGGAAAAAAAATCCTCTAATTGAAAATTTCTTTGTTCCTTAAATAGAACGCAAATGGGAACTTACTTTCAAAATTTCATTAGAATCTTTTGTTCAAGTGGATTTCATTACATAATACAATATACTTTCCCCTATTCCTCTCTTCTTCTTGCTTTAATCATGTAATAAACAAACGAATTTATTCATATAAAAATATAGTTATGTCGTAATATTTATACGTTTGCGAAAATAATATACTTTTTTTTTTAATTTTGAATGAAGTTCATATAACAACATCTACGGAATGCTATGTATGTCTGTTCCTGGCATTAAAATGAACTTTATTTAAATGCCTTAAGTTTAGCCACGTTATGGATGTTTATTTTGAATATGTTTGCTATAAAGTGAAATGCATTTTAGCTATAATTTCTTTAGAATTTTATCAAAATGAAGATTGTATAAAATTACAGAAAAGACAAAAGGCGTTAAAAAAAGAGAATGTAAATAAAGATATAAATATTTCAAAATACAATAGTAATGAATTTCACTAAGAAAATTAAAATGTTTATGCAGCGCGACATTTTCTTGAGGAATATTAATAACAAGAATATTGAAAGTTACATGGCGCCTACAATTTACTCGGTTAGCATTGAGCTATAATGATTACATATCTATTTTATATGTTAGCTGATGATCTTTGTCAGTTTCAAAATTGAAAATATAAATTATTATCTTGAAAGGATTATGCCTGTTATCGAAATGGAAACTTCTACACGAAATGCAAGAAAATCATTCCAGCCAGAGGCATTAAATCAAATAATTTATCTGAAGTAAAATCGTTTATATGATTTTAACTTTCGAAAAAGTCACTAAACGTGATTCAAATTAAATGGGTGATATAATTCTGGATGTTTCCTTACAGCAAATTCATTTAAAGCCAGAAGATATATATTGCAAAATATTTATATACCAGTAAATACATACATTATATTTTATATTTAAAGTAAAATGAAAGAGTTATGATAAAAATTTAGTCTAATGTAGCAATTTAATTATTTTCAAAATTGTGTTAAATCTTTGATGCTATATGTCAGTTAGGTAGACTTTTCTAAAATTCTATAGAATTTATCAACTTTCAAATTTGGTATGGTAACATAAAATATATTAGGTGATAATAATACGAAGTATTTTGCTTCTAGGTTTAAATAAAACTCAAATAAAAAATTTGTTAGTGGAAAACTTCAAATAGCACAAATTTTTAATTACATATTTATTGTTATTTTCAATTTCACTACAATTTCACTACACCTGGAAGCAAAATACTTCACTTTATTGTTAACAAATATATTTTATGTTAACATAGTCTAGGCTTTCAGAACCGTACTTCGAAATTCATGGGATCATGCAGCAGTAACCAGAGGCTCAAACGTGATAGTCCCTTTGGACAGGTTGTCTCTGGCAACCTTTTCGCCAGATCTATAGAGCATCACAGCTTATCACAGATTATCGACCCTTCTGAGGGTTTCGATGGGGTTCACTTTCCTGTTAACCTTCCTGTCCGGGTTAGCAAACAAATGGAATTGCCGTGCTACCTGAAACAGTTAGCTATCGAAAGAATTAATAATGCCCCCATGGACGTTGTTCAGTTGTATACAGACGGCAGTAAACTTGATGATGACAGATCGGGCAGTGGCATTTACATTAAATTTCGGGATCAGGAATTAAAGATCAAGAGAAGAAATCCGGACTTCTGCTCGGTATTCCGAAGCGAGCTCATTCCGATTCTTGAGGGTCTGGACTCAATCATGTCGCTTTCACGGTTTATTGATATCTGGATCTTTTCGGATAGTAGAAGTGCCATTCAGCACCTGGCCTACTGGCATAGTGTCAGGGACAGTGCTAGTGCAGACGTCCTAAGGAAACTAAAACAACTCTCCCTTGCCCATCGGATCCACTTTCAGTGGATTCCGTCCCATGTCGATGTTGCTGGAAATGATATTGCGGACAGTTTGGCCAAAGCAGGTGCTGAAGCGGCGATAACGACTGTCGCTCCTCTTACTTATTCGGAGCTTTTTTCTAAATGTAAGGCAAATAACAAGGCCATTTGGACGGTTCCACCGGTACACACATGGTACCAGAGTAGGAGCCCAGACGGCTTTTTGGTTCGGGCCAGCAGTAGACGGGATCAAACCACACTTACTCGCTTCCTCAGTGGTCATCTGTCATCAATGAGTTTTATTGGTGGTAGTAAGCATTTCGAAATCTTTACTAAGTATTCTAATGATCAAGCCTCCCCTGATCACATTTTATCCTGTCTGAGGCTCACCTGGCAGGACCTACCTCAAGATCCTCTTTTGGTGCTGGACATTCTCAGAGTGAACAAGCTTATGGACCTGATCTAGCTGTGCTGGTCATGGGGATGAGAAACAACAACATGTTACCATACCAAATTTAGAAGATATAAATTCAATAGATTTTTAGAAAAATCTACTTAACTGACATACAGTATCAAACATTTAACAAGTTTTAGAAAATAATTAAATTGCTACAATAAACTAAATTTTTAACATAATTCGTCCATTTCACTTTAAATATAAAATATAATGGATGTATTTACTGTTGTATAAATATTTTGCATATACCTGTATTCTGCAATTGAATACATGCTCATAAACATTTCACTAAAATCACTCTATTTTGGTAGTCGAGATGTTCTGTGTGCCCATAAATGTATTTTCGAAGTTTTGTTTCATACCCTAGACACAATAATTACAC
This sequence comes from Dolomedes plantarius, assembly GCA_907164885.2. Lineage (NCBI taxonomy): Eukaryota > Metazoa > Arthropoda > Arachnida > Araneae > Dolomedidae > Dolomedes > Dolomedes plantarius. Next base: position 59,179,125 of record OU015496.1, on the reverse strand, counting down.
GTTGGATTTAAACAGCAAATAGACATTAATTGATTATTGCATTGATCGCAGATAATTTAGAATCATGTAATTTAACAACAGATGAAAAAATTATTGATCTCCAGTTGTTAAATTTCAATAGGCACAATTAAAATTTAACAACTAGAGAACAAAATAGCTCCCAGAGAAATTCAAATGTTTTGCAGTGATGTTTTTTACATAAAAGACATAAACACAAAAATTTCTGCACATAAAAGACAATAATGAAACAAATTTCTGTACATAATTTTTTGGAATGGTCTTCTTGTATGTAACAAAATAATTTTTCGTAGGGGCTTTAGTAACAAATAATTTATTCTCATAAAAATAAACTTCATTTATCCCCACTCTCTGTTATTATATAAGGTAGAGAATAATTAGCCCCATGATGTAAAATTTACTACTATAAGTTCTCATTCAACCATATTTGAAAATAACGAATGAAAATATTATTGTTATACATCTTCACAATTGTAGTAAAAGAATAAAACAATAGTGAAAGATGGACCTAACCCCCTTTTTCAAAGTCATGCTCCTGTACGGTTGCATGAATAACATTGATATGGAATTCCGTCTTACCACCCATATTGATTTTATAGTATCATTACTGTAAAATGTATGACCCATGATTAAAGTCAACATTCAACCTCAACGATATATATATATATATATATATATATATATATATATATATATATATATATATATATATATATATATATATATATAAATGCCTCGTAAGATCTTTTAAAATGAAAATAGCAGTCACTGCATGTAACGGAAGATATATAAACAAGAGGAAGATAATCATATATGTTAGAAACATAGCGTGCATCATTCGCTGTCTATCCAACACCAGGGGGAAAAAAAGCTAACGGATAAACTTTTCCGATGGTCCGAAGTAGACCCAAGGCATGCCATGAAAGTGCACCCTAGACCATTATAGATCTGTCATTATCTCTTTCACTCACTCGAATCAAATGTTCTCGTTAGTGAATTTCAGTAGGCTTAACCATGAACATATCTGTCCGTCATCGGTAAATATGAGACAAATGTTTTGTACTAATATATAATACTTCACTTTTATATAACTTTTATTTCGTTGCATATTATTTTTACACTAGTGTTCGCACGCGGATGTGAATTAGAGAGGTGATCTAATACAGCTTATGTTCTTGAAAAATCCTCCAGCAGCAGATATAGCTAACTGTAATGCTGTGAAAACAGTTTTGGTTGAAATAGAAATCTGGTGATGTCGAGAACCTAGAAAATATATGTAGAAGGACACACACACACACACATATATATATATATATATATATATATATATATATATATATATATATATATATATATATATATATTATGTCCAGTATACTTACGCAGAAAGCCCCTTTTTTGCCCTAAGAATTTTTGTTCACTATATAATTTTCCTGATACATGTTTTCGAGCCTTTAATCTTATCCACAAGACGTTAGACTTTGGTTCTCATGTTTCATAAGCAATTTCAGTTTTTCCAGTCGCGAAAACATATGATACACCTTATCAAAAAATTATGTCCTGATCATAATGGCTTCTACCTTTTGATGCTACCTTTACATGCAATGGACGAAAAAAGATCTTTGTTTACTTACGTATACACGTTTCTTAAATAGTCAAGCATATATTTCACCCGTATCCTTAATTATCTTTTTGTGACTGTGCATTGCAAAGACCAAAGTCGTCAGCTTCCATTTTCTTCTTCTTTTTTCTTATTAGCATTTGGTGGATTTTTTTTTTATCAGTACCAGGAGCTTCGCCCCTATGCTCCCTACGCTCGCTCTTTTATTATGGCTAATAGCGAAATACATAGGGGTGATTCTCGGCCAATGTAACAGCTTCCATCCATTTACTGTTGTCACCCTTAATGCGAAGGGCGTTTCAACACTGTTGAATTATCAGCCTTAAAATTCAATTAAACATCGAAAATTTAAGATTTAGACTTGAAATGAGGTTTCTGGGGAACCGGTGGAGTATTTAATTTATATGAATAAGAAAGCTTTCAGCTTCCAGATGATGTAAATATTTTCTTTGTAAGATAAAAACTTAAAGGAGCATCGATAATACATTCACATAGGGGACGATATTTCTTAAAAAACTGTGTTTAATTTTTTTATGAAAATATTAGTCTGTTTTAAAATATTTGTCGTGTCTGCCGCTTCACCTTTTAGTTTTTGTCTTGTCCCTGCTACTCTCTTCTAAAGGAGTCATGGGGGGGGGCAATGACCCCGGCTCGATAAAGGATTCGAGATTGTTGACGGTGCCCCGTGCAGAAGGCAGAGGGTGGTCAGATACTGCTTGTGCCCACGCGAGAGAAGTCGTGTGGTGTTTTAGTCTGCTGTTGTTGGCTCTTGAGAGAGTCGGGCAGACGAGTAAAGTGCGTGGGTGTATTGAGACCTAGAAGACGCACTAGGCCATGTTAGATAGCAGTCAGAATCTAGATGATTGACCTACACTGCTGGCCACCCAAATTGCAACACCAAGAAAGACAAGAGATATCACAACAAAATGTATTTTGTCGATAACATGTGGACCGAGTATCAAATGATTAAATTTATAGACTTTTGTGAAGTGTGGTTCCTGATAAAATCAGTAGACAGAGTAGCCGCCATTGTTGGAGATCACCGCTGCCACACACCTCGGCATTGATTCAAAGAGACTTTGGATGAGTTCTTGGGGTAAAGCAGACCAAGCAGCTTCCACACGTTGCCAAAGTTGATCTGCTGTGGCAGCTGGGGATGGAATCTGGGTCAATCGTAGAGCAACCATGGACCACATGTTTTCTATCGGCGAAAGATCCGGAGAGCGAGGCGGCCAGGGAAGCAATTCAATCTGGCGATTGACGAAGAACCGTTGGACAATGCGTGACACGTGTGGTCCCGCATTATCCAGTTGAAATATGGCTATGGGCAAGCCCTGATGGTAAGGAAGGACAACTGGCTCCAACACCTAAGAGATGTAGCGCTGGCTGTTTAAAGTACCGGCAATACGTACTAGAGGTGTGCGAGAGTGATATCCAATACCGCCCCATACCATAATATCTGGTGCAGGACCAGTGAGGCGGTGCATAACGCAGCTGTTCAGCATCCTCTCTTCACGGTGTCTCCAGACTCGAATGCGACCATCGTGGTGTTGCAGACAGAAGCGTGGCTCGTCAGTAAAGATAATTTCATTCCATTCTGCCGTCCACATCCTTCTGTCATCGCACCATTGGCGGCGGAGACGTCTGTGGTTCTGCGTCAAGGGTAAACAAAGCAATGGACGTCTTGCGGACAGACCACTCTGCTGTAAACGGCGTCGGATGGTACGCGCAGACACTGGATGATGCGTTACAGACTGCATGTGCTGTGCTATGGTTCGTGATGTGACTGAGCGATCCGTCACTGCCATGCGCACAATTTGCCTGTCATCACGTGAAGTGGTGCGCTGGGGTGGATGCGATCGAACACGCCGGTCCGTCGTACCCTCCTGCATCCAATGATCACATATCCGCATTACAGTTGTTTGGTTTCGTCCAACACGACCACCGATTTCCCTGAAAGATAATCCACAATCTCGGTAGGCCACTATCCTTCCTCTGTCGAACTCGGTTACTTGATCAAAAGATGATCGCTGTTTTCGACGAGTTATAATTGATCGTTTTTTTGAAAAAACCACAAGAAGAACACAATTACCGAACTTGAAATCTTCGAAATCTCCAAGCCTTAAATAGCGCTTTGAAGTGGCACCACAGGAGCGCGTGATGTGCATCTGCGCTAAAATTCTAATCATTTGCATATCTCACCTCCGCTAATGCATGTTGTAAATTTCATGTTATTTGCATGTTTCATTCAGGGTGTTGCATTTACAGTGGCCAGCAGTGTAGTTAGATTTTTTTATATAATACTGTAAAATAAGTTTGTAGATAAATTAGTGTTGTGTTTGTGCTTGCAAAATAAATAAAACTTTGAATATTCACTGGTGTGGTACTGAACTCTGTGACGTTACTTGTGTGAAAATTTACTTGTGTACCGTTGCAAACGTCGAATTACGAAACGAACCAAAAGCGAATCCATAGAAGTGAAGAGGAGTTCGACAATATTTTTAAACAAATGAGGTCTAGTTTGAAATAGAAATGTCTGTAGTCTAAGAGTGTAAAAAGATAAAAATTCTACAATCATTTTTTGGCGAGTTATCGTAATCTGAAGATGAAAAAGTCAATATTTCCCACAAAACATAAAAGCGGGAGAATCTTTTGACAGCGGCGGCAGCGGCTGCTGCTGCTTCTGCAGCTGGAACTACTTTTTTTTAGAATAGAGAGATTGTAATTTTACATACATTGCATGATTTCGGAAAAACTTCTCCTACAGATTTATAAGAATATTTATATATAATCAAAGCGTATTTAGAATTGTAGTATCAACATTAATGCTTTACATTTTAAATTATTTTCTAAAACTTTGAATTACTTTTGAGAATCAGAATGGAGTTCATTTACAAAGTTTTTCGTGATGATTAAATTATATCAAAATTAGAAGTAAAATGAGTTATTTGATTATCAAAATAGTTTATTGCACTGGTGTGAGAGTAGTGCAACACTGATTAGTTTCTCCCCAGTACCTGAAATATTTTTATTAGAAAGAGACGAAATGCATACGTTATTATGAAAGATTACAGTCTAAAAAATTTCTTAACTGCGAATCTGCTAGTAATATATTGTTACAATGATATTTGATTGCTTGTATCTGATCTTTCACAAATGGAAAGCTTTTTCGACTCGTAAATAATCATATTAAAGCCTCATAATTATTTCTGGTCGGCTTAAATTCAATTATTTTCGAATCACATTTGTGTTAGTGATTCGGATCAATAGGCGATCTATTATATCGCCGGAATTACGAAATTGAATCTCTTTGACTCGCATAATCTTTTTGGACATTAAACCTCTATGATCGTAATAACAACTTTTTCCCCAATTTGATACTTACCGATAACTCTTTTTATAGGTTGCTGAATAGTTTTCCTATAATATGGAAACGCCTAATTGGTTATTAAGCTCCACTTTTATGTGAGTTATCTTTTTATGTATCGAAACATACTCCAAATTGTCCTTTGATAAACGTTTAACAAATGGTATGTGTAATTTCGGAAAACTTTTCCTAATAATAACATAAGCTTAGAAGGTTTTCTTTTCAACACAGATACAGAAAAATGTCAGTAATGATATGATAGTAAAAGTAAAAATGAATAAATTTTATTTACGTTATATATTTTATAGGAATTACTTCAATAGTGGCGCATTTTCTTAATCCAATTAATATTTCCTCGTTGGAAGTATTTATTGTTTTATGTGCCGCTGTGTATTTTACGTAAGGCAACTAAATTTATTTGGTATTTCACTTATTTTGTTTGTTTTATCCTAATTACGAATTTCTGACAATGGACAAAAACTTTTTTTCCATATTTCTATGCGGATGAAAGCTACTCTGTCACACAACTTTATAATAATTATGTTCTATTTATAAAAAAAATAATCAGAAATCTAAATTTATTTGTGCGTGAAAGTGTCTTAATTTTCGAAAAATTCTTCTGCTTTACATTCTATGCGTCTTATAGATACATATGTTTATCACAACAAATTCTAACATAACATTTCTTTTTTAGTAAACACATTTTCACATTAAGTATGTAAGAAATGAATATATTATCCTATTTTAAAGACAGTTTTAAATGTTACATTCAAATATAAAATCAGAACTAAATAGCACCTTTTTAAATAATTTATATATATTTATATAATTTATAATATTTATATATATTCATCTTTCGTACTTGTGGATTTTTCTTTCCATGCAGTCATAAAAATATCAAAACTTTCGGATAAAAATGAATGCCACATTTTCTATAACATAATAACAGTAAATATGTCTCTTCAGTCAGTTTTTCACGCCCGCATTTTTTCATACTGTGGCTGAAGGTTTGACAAGTGAAGCTATTGAATTTTTTTCCCATTGTTGCATTGTTATATTTTTAATACATTTTTTTGAACTTCATTAATAACGATTTTCTCTCTGTTACTTTGCTGCAGCAATTTTCACAGGAGAAATATATTACTCACCTTTAATTATATGGAATAGACTGTGAAAATCAACATCAATATACATTATGGTTTAAAGTTTTATCTTCAAAAGCATTAGAATCTGCCAAAACTACAAGGATGTTTCTTATCAGTGCATTCAAATCTATTTTGATGCATTTTGTAATGCAATTTTAAAACTGTACACTTCATTTCGTTCCTATCAGTTTTCAAACAGTGAATTGCTTTGTGTTCATACTTAGAAAATTATTGTGGAATATGTTTATTATGCTATTGTCTCTTTACTGTTAAATTTGTCATTCAAAACAGAAAATTAACACTTAACTAAATTACTTTGACATAATTAGCTCAGACAACTAAAGTCTCTCTCGCTCATCAGCAATATTAGTTTGGTCTAATCCTATTTATCTTCTCATTAATACTCCAGAAATTGTTCAGTTTCTAATAGAGGAGGAAAATCAAAAATAACGTAACAAAGTGAGATCATTTAGTGTCAATATAATCTAATTTGGAACATTCCTCCGTAATATTCTTTACTATATTTTCCAATATAAGTGTATCCATTGTAAGTAAATTGATAGTTAATAGAAAACCAAAAATTCCTTATGAACATTTCATTAAGAAAAATTGCACGTTGTTAATGACAAAAAATATGTTTAGCTATATACAATTTTGAAGACCCATATTAAATCATAACTTTTGGGTTGACAGAAAAATCATGAGACTTACTATACATTATGATTTTTTTAAACATAGTAGAGATAAAAAGCTAGTGAAGAGATATAACTTGTATTAATTTTTTTAATTAAAATTATTTGATATTACCATGAAGAATGCAGTTAATATATTCCATGCAGGCCCAGACAGGGAAAAAAGAACAATTCAAATGTGGTTATGCATTCAGATTTTGTCTAAAACACGGCACTGATACCCATTTCGTTCGTTTAAAGATTGAGTTATCCAATCTACTTCATGATAACTATAACAAGCTAGATATCTCAAATTTGCTACTAATATTTGAAACAACATTTAACTAAAGACGAAGTTCTTGAACATTCTTTCAAACGCAACTCGCAACTGCTACTAAACGTTCAAAAATGAAGGCCTTTTTTAATATCACACTCTGCTGACAGACATTCATAAATATTCGTAAATTTCAAAGATTTTATTAGTAAGCACATTTCGATTGTATAAATAATAAATAAGTTTTATAAAATTTTTATAACTAACCGCTGGGTGACCAGCATGGTCGCTTTTAGTTTTATATTTCCTTTTGCAAAACAACTCAACTGAAAGTAACATATATAAGGAATGTTACCATTACCTGTCATCGTAAATATACGTTGTTAAGGGGTAGTGGGAGCTCAGCCAAAAAAATTATAATCATTTCTAAATTCATTATAAGGCTGATTCTAAAACATCGTGATTAAAAAATGTGAATTTCCATTACATCGGAACAGAGTGGAAAATAAGACTGAGAAACCCAACACTAATGATTTTAAAAATTACATCAAATATGTACAATTTTTCGTATTACAATTTTTCAAAATTAAGATATCTACACTTTATCATTACATGAAATTAGAAATTGTGGGGGAACATTATTTTTTTCACTTAAAAATGTAGTAAAAATTCAGCAAGTACTAAAATATAGTATGGATTACATCAATCTCTATATGTACTATTGTTCACAATTCAGATATCTCCACTTAACCCTTTGAGGGGCGCCGTTTGTACAGTGCAAACGCCTAAATATAGTCTTTTTCTCACCTGCATTCAATATATTCCAGTTAAATTAGCATAAAAATGGTTAGTACCGCCACCTGTTATCAGTTTAAAGAAGTACAAACATTTTTCAATCTTTAATTGGAAATTTTTTCAAGATTCTTTTGGCTAAAAAAGTTGGGAAAAAAATTTGCACCGTGCAAACAGGGAAGGTTGCTGCCCCTGAAAGGGTTAATCATATCAAACAATAAATTGTTGGGAAAATATATTCACTTTTAGAATGGAATAAAAAATTCAGCAAGTACTGAGATATAGTGTGGATTACAACTATGATATTCATAAAACTTTTTCATATACACAGTTGAGTATTTCAGAAGCAGGAGATACTGCAGTGACAGAATCAAAAGAACGGACTCTAGATAAACCTCCATACAATTGTCCATGACTAAACACTGAATTTGATAGGTCTAAAAATATTTTGTGAAAAGATCAGTGGTTGTAACAAATGTCACCACTACCCACACGAGGTTTTAAATTGCGGACGGCCGGTAATAATGCTTACATCCGATAGTTACGGCCGTTGCCATTCGGAGTAGAGAAATATCGTCGATTTTTTTACCGCATACCAACGCGTTTTACGTATACATCGATGTTATTTATTACAAATTCCCGAAACATTGGCTATGACGCTATTTGTTCTGAATAACAGGCGAGACTGCTGGACATTGATTTAAGGAGGTACCGTATAGGTAGCAGGTATTACACCTACAAGCCGTTCCTGTAATTTAGAACCGAGTCAAGTGACGAAACCGGAGCACTTGACCCTGTACCTCCAGACGTAAATATGTGAACTTGTAGGACATTGCAGCCACGACATATTTAACGTACACTGACCATCATTAGTAACACGGCGTGGATTTTGTCAGAGACCGTCATCGAACCCGTAACCCTCAGATAACTAGTTCGACAACTTTGCCAACCGGGACACCACTCACTTAATTTTTATAAACATTTCCCCCGTGTTTTAATGAGATTAATCCATCAAATTGTCAGAAAAAAAATTATTTATTAAAAAATTAAATTTAAAATTGTATTTTTAAATTTAAAAGAAAATTAAAATTACTTTTTCCTCACTTTTTTTTCGTATATTTTTATCTAAATATTTCTGTTAACCTGCAAAAGTTCTACTCAAGCAATACTGCATCTAACGTACTTAACAGCTACATACGTTTAGAAAGTTGCATAGTAAATGCAACTTCTTATCCTTTATATATATATATATAAATATCAATATATATATATATATATATATATATATATATATATATATATATATATATATATTATTTTTTTTTATCAATTTTTTAACAATATTAGCCTTTAGCTTACGGGGCCCATTTTTCGGATTCCCTTTTTAAAACGGGAAAATCCATACCCTTTTGCAAGAACGGCTATTAAGGGGGTTATATATATATAACGGTTCCGTAACTGAATCACTCACTGACTGACTCACATACAACGCACAGACCAAACCGCTGGACCTAAAAAGCTGAAATTTTGCATGGCGATTCTTCTGATAGTGTAGTGGTGTACTATGAAAGATTTTGAAAAATCCTTCTTAGATTTTTTTAATTAAATTTTTAAGCTTTTTTTGTAACTTTTTTTAAGTTTGCATTTAAAATAATAAAGTGAGGGTTATAAAATTTATGTCATGAGAAAGATCATAAAAATTCCTTTAAAATGAGATCTTTTTCAAATCTTTACCTCCATTTTCTGACTTTTAGTAAATTTTTGAAGATAAATTTTTAGAATCTATATATATAAAACGCGTAGGTATGCGGCACAAATATCGACGATATTTCTACAATCCGAATGGCAACGGCTGCAACTACCGGATGTAAACAGCGGCTGTCCGCATGTGGCTCGACGATAGCACGTAATTTGGTACAATTTAATTGCTGTATTTTACTCATGAATAATTTTAATTTATACACGAAATAATTTTAATTTATTCATTTAATATGATTAAGTGGAGATATCTGAATTGCGAACAATAATACATACAGAGAGAAATGTAATCTATACTATATTTTAGTATTTGCTGAATTTTCACTCCATTTTATAAGTGAAAACTTTCCCCATTAATTTCTTATTTGATGTAATGATAAAGTGTAGATATCTTAGTTTTGAAAAATAGTACATACAGTGAGAGATATAATTTTTAAAATCATTGGTGTTGGGTTTCTCAGCCTTATAGTGAATTTATCAATGATTATAAATTTTTTGTCTGAGTTTTCACTACCCCTTAACAACGTATATTTATGATGACAGGTAATGGTAACATTTCTTACATATGCTACTTTCAATTGAGTTGTTTTGCAAAAGAAAATATAAATCTAAAAGCGACCATGCTGGTCGAGCAGCGGCTAGTTTAATTTATTAAATGCTGATCACGTGATTTCTATTTCTGGTACTTTAAATAAATTTATCGTCACGTTCATAACAACTATATAGACAATTTTTTTTTCTTGCTAATGTGGCAGATGATTGGACATTATCCAAAAATAAGTTAAAATACTGTAAAAGATATGTTCCTCAAACTGTACTATATTAACTGTACTATATTCTTTAGTATTCTATTAGATTTAATTTGAATATTTTCTTCTACATTATTTTGTTTATAAAAATATCCGTTCCGATTTTTTTATAAATATTTTTTTTTACATCAATTGTATACATTGATCATCATATTTATTATATATATATATATATATATATATATATATATACAGAGGCGGTTCACATATTTTTTAGACGATGTATATTGTATTCACAAAACTAAATTACATAAAATTCTTGTGTTTTAAATGTTCTATTTAACATCTCTTATTCGGAACTATCTTTCGACACCGCAATTTCCAGGATAATAATGCCTTTTGAAGTGTCAGAAGAGGTATTCTATCCCATTCCTCATGAACAGCTTTTCAGATTCCTGTAAGGGTCTTGGGACGACGTTTCGATAATGCAAATTTTAAAAGTCCGAAAGCACAAAAATCCATGGGTGATACATCGGGATATTTAGTAGGGATATCAGTGAAGGGAATGGCCTTGATACCAGTTTTTTTTCCATTTCTTTTAGGAAATTTACAGTGGACTTTGATGTGTGACTGCTAGCTTTGTCCTGATGGAGTCTCACAGATTGATGGCACTGTGGGTAAAGCGATGGTATTTCATTTAGAAACATTGGCGATAAAATATGTTCCTGATAGTATTTGGAGTTAATCTTGACATTTTTTCCAATCTCTTTATTTTTAACTTGCCATTATAAGAAAAACCAGCAACAATCATGAATCCCTTAGAAAAACTTTCTTTCGATTCTTTGAATCATGTACTTTTTTGTTGCAATCATTAACATACACCCATGATTCATCTATTGTGACAATTGTTTTCCATTTTTCTTTGGATAAGAGTTTCTCATATAGAATTCTGCAGCGTGTCCTGCGTTCAGCGATATGATTTGGAAGAAGACGTGCACATTTCGTTTTTTCACTTTCTTAAGATTTAAATCAACGTATATCATTTAGTTTACAGTGGACACCAAACATTTTAATGATTTTGCAACTGTCCTTTGACTAGGAGGATTTTCTTTTAACATTAAATAACGCACCTTTGCAATAGTCGGAGATGTCCGTTTTCTCCTTGGATACTTGTTTGGAATTTTTGTCCCACTTGAGGCTCCAATTTGAAGTTTTTTTCCTTTCTTGTTGACGATATTACCTATCGACGCTTGAGGTATCACAAAACCATGACTCTCACATCGTTTTTGGATAACGGAGTATAGTTTTATAACCCTCAAATTATTATTTTAAATGCAAACTTAAAAAAAGTTACTAAAACAGATTAAAAATTTAATTTGAAAAAATCTAAGAAAAATTCTTGAAAAATCTTTCTTAGTGCACCCTTACACTATGAGAAGAATCGCCATGCAAAATGGTTTCAGCCCTTCAGGTCCTGCGGTTTGGTCTGTGCGTTTTATGTCAGTTAGTTACGAAACTGTTTTATATGTATAGATTATACTTTCCTCTCAATCAAAATATATAAAACTATTTTTCAACTTGTTACATTTTGCATACCGAACACCTCAATGGTTTATATTTGGCGCGTGTTAATTTAGGAACTAAAATTATGAAACAATTATGAAACAACTAAGTTAAATTTTTTCACCGCAGTTGATGGATTAATTATTTAGCGTAATGAACTTTAGTAAAGTGATGCTATTATGTGGTGTTCAGATTTTATTTAAATTTTAAAAAAAGCATCTTAAATGGATCATAATAGTTCTAATATTGCATAATTTTAGTAATTAAAAATGTGTATAATTAAATAAAAGATAGTAGAGAAGCTACTGAGTATACAAATAATATTGACTTTGCAGATGTAAATTGATAAAAATTAAAATTAACACGTCATTTTTGACGGGCTGACCACTAGTTTTTAATAACCGACAAATACTTAAAATCGCAGTATGGTTTGCAGTAAAAATATACACTACCCTACATAATGTACAGGACGCCAGCGGATTTGCATAAAATCGACTGCATGTCGGATTTTATGTAAATCCCTTGCTCGCACGTGACCTGTTAAGGTTGAAGACGATATGCGAAGTGGTAACGTCGTTAGTTCTGTGTGAAACTGTGACAATATGTCGAAACGAAAGGAACTTGGTGACTTTGAAAGAGGTGTTATAGAGGTGTAGGGTTATGTATATGTAACTTAAGTATTTTTACTTATAAATTTTTATTTACTTATAATTATTTACTTACGGTTTTTCATTAATTATGAGCCACGCGTTCTTTAAACAGACAAGTGATAATGAATGTAAAATTTAAAATAAAAAATCAAACTGTAAAATTTTTAGTTTAAAGTCAGTTTTTAACCCCTAGTTTGGTATTGCGACATTTGCTATTTTCGCTTAGAAAAAAAACAGGTTTTTATTAAAAAGGATATGAATTTATAGTAAGCTGCAGAAGTATGAGTGGATCTCAACTTGGAACAGGTTTAAATACTATAAACGCTTCTAGATGAAAACCCTCAACCACGCGCCCTTATCATTTATTCACTCTTTAACATAAGTAAACTAACTAATGCCACCTATATAGATCACACAAGTCCAATGGTTTTCTTTTAAAAATTTTCACCGTGTATTATTCTGTGATACAAGTTTAACATATTTCCTTTTTTGTCTGGTTTTGACAACGAAATGTGAATATAAGTTATAAAAGGTATAGCTACTAACTGCAGAAACATAAATTTGAATAAAAAAACTGAAAAAAGTAATAAAGGATTTGTGATGCAAATAAAATTGTAAAAATCCAATAAATGAATCCCTCATGTTAGTGTCATAAAAGTTCAAGTTCAAAGGTTACTGTATTAAATGTCTCTCTATGTACTCTTTGTTAACTTAACAAATAAACATAAACTACATGCAAAGTTTTTCGATAACATAGTTTCTAATATGGTCTTTAAAAGCAATATTATCTTCTTAATTAATATAACAGAAACCTGATACACATGCAGTTACGTTATGTTGAAGCCAAAAAAGATAAACGTGTACATTTTTATTACATGCATATAAAATCCTAAAACATTATTCACCTCCCAGGGGAAGCTGTCTACCCTTTTTTTTTTGATAAATAAATTTGAACTTAAACTCCTCGAAAGATCCTTGTCAAAGGACGAAAGGAAACTCTTAACGTGTTACAATTCCAAGATTAATGGATAAAGTCACACCGTAGCAAAATCTCCCCGCCTGCAAATCTGTTAATGCTCCTGTGTATTACAGGTTGATGAATAGTTGTTAGAAACTCTCGTAGCTGTATGTGGTAGGTTCCTGCTGTTACATTGAGCAAAGGGTATCGCTGTTAGGAATTCGTTTTAATAATGGATATGCCACTTTGATAGTTTTTAAAGCTAGCAATTCTCATTACACTATTGTTACTTATTCTGGTAAATTAACGCTTTATTTTAACCAAGAACTGCATTCAAATAGAATGGCTTAAAAGTTGTGTATTTAACCTAAACTAAATATTGATATGAAATTTAAAATTATTTAGACTTTATTAATTAATTTATTTATATTAAGAACAAATCTTTAAAATCAATACTGTTAAATTAACATCAGTTACTTGGAGAAGTTTTATAAGTTCAAATATAACCCGTATAATCTTACTTAAATGCCCATATATCCAAAATTTTAATGGATATGAACAATAAAATCAGTGTTACATAAATCCAAACAACATAAAATTTCTGAGTATTGAATTATAAATTCAATTTTTAACTCTCAGTTCTTGTTTGTGAAACGTAGACGCGTTGATATATTCTTATTTGCAATGAGACATGAGACATACTATTTTCATAAATCTCCACATATTTCATAAACATTTCCCAAGAGCACGAAATGAATAAATTTTCTTTATAAAATTTTAAATAAAATTATAATATGGACTTGAAAAAGGTCTGATATCTCTGCAGTTTGTATAAAATTATTATGTTTCGAAAGAAATCAAAGGGAATCCTAAAATTTGTTCAACTTAGATTTTTCCGTTTCATTTATGTTGACGATTAATATTATAATAGAATATTAACTTTTTATGTATAATTTTAATTACGTTCTCCGTCATGATGGAATATCGATGTATAGAGCAATAAAGTGACTTTGATATCTTTATATTCTGACAAAGTAGATATGTAGAGGTACTTTAAGCAAATTATAATTGGATGATCGTGACGGTTGAAGTGGTGGTGTAAAACATTCATGAGGATGCACTGTTTTATATAACACAAAAGAAAGAAAATGGGAAAATTTAGAAAGTGTAAACCGCCGTCTGTAACAATAACACTAATTTTATTCCTTCTGAGATTTCAGATATGTCTGAGCTCTGTTGAATAAAGTAAAATATAGCTAATACTATCTATTGTACGTCAAAGTTCGTGATAAAATACATCAGGTGGGGAATATCATTGTATGTAACATAAAACTGGTTATTATGTTTCAAGTCCCAAAGCAACATAATTTACGTGGAAATTTTACGTAGAAGTATGGTTATACTGATTTCTAAAGCAATATTTTTATCTTTTTGATCGGGATTAATTATTTTTATTTTTGTGTATATTCAAAGTATATTAAAAACACAATAAATATTACCACCATAAAGGAAAAAAAACTAATATCCTATTTCTCAAATATTGGTTGATTAAAAAAACTACTAATTTTCTGTAGTGTGGTCTAAAGTAAATTCTTGATTGTCATTTTCTATCTTTCTGCCTCAGAATATTACATACTCGACGGATATTGAGAAGGATATATATATATATATATATATATATATATATATATATATATATATATATATATATATATATATATATATATATATATATATATATATATATATATATATATACATATATATATATATACATATATATATAATTATATATATATAATTATAAATTGCACTGTCAATTTAGCTGAAAACTTAAAATTAAAATAACACAGTCGATTTAAATCTGTAAGAGAAATATATACCTTCACAGCAGCAGGTTCGAAACTACGTATGAGAAAAAAAATTGTAAGGAATTAGGGGAGGCAAGGAAACGAATTAGCTTAGAAATTTTAACGTAAAAATTATTTTCAAGGTAATGAAAATTGAACTTTTTGTTATGCATTCCCATGAAGTACTTTTCTCCATTGAATGTCGTTTCTAACGTCAAGTGTTCTCTAAGGCCATTTCGAGCAAAAAAATTCTTAACTAAATGACATCATTTCCTAATATACTGCTATTTAAAAGAAAGTATAAATAAATTGCTACACTCATCTGCAATATCTTAAATGTTTATATATTTAAAACCAAACATGTATAGGAAAACGCAGGTAAAAATTAAATTATCTATACATTAAATGTTTTCAAACGCAGCTGTAAATTAATCTCCGGTGTAACTTAATTTACTGAAATATTTCATAAATTTTACTGAAATTATTCATAAATTTTGAAAAAGACACAGTATATTATTAACACACACACACACGTATATATATATATATATATATATATATATATATATATTATGTGCAGTTTACTTACGCAGAAAGCCCCTTTTTTGCTCTAAGAAATTTAGTTCAATATACAATTTTACTGATACATGTTTTCGAGCCTTAAATCTTATCCACAATACATTAGATTTTGGTTCTCATGTTTCATAAGCAATTTCAGTTTTTCCAGTCGCGAAAACATATGTCACACCATATCAAAAAATTACGTCCTGATCATAATGGCTTTTACCTCTTGATTCTACCTTTACATGAAATGGACGAAGAAAGACCCTTTTTTATTTATGTATACACGTTCCTTAAATTGTCAAGCATATATATATATATATATATATATATATTATTTTTTTTAACCATTACTTGAAATTGTTTTATAAATTTATCTCCCGGTAAAATCAGAGTAAATATTCCCAAAAGTATATATATTTTCTCCAAAATAAACACTTTCCTTGAAATATAACCACACAAGCAAAAATGAAAACAAAAAAGATTGATTCATGTCGCAATCTTTGCGTTATTATGTACAGATCTCAACTATTCATATTTTAAGTGATTTTTTTTATGTCTACTATGATTTACAACTAGACATTTCTTTCGTTAGAGTATAAACTATAGATAACTGTCTGGTCTTAAAACAATGCAATTTGAAAAGAATGAGATAAAATGTTTCGTCTAGCTCTGCAGTTGATGTCGTTATGTTAAATTTCCTATTTTGTAAATTTCTGAATGGTGACATTTATTTAACATTTAAAATTTATCTTTCACCACAACATTAAATATTTATTTAGTTCCCTATTTAAAATGATACGGTTAGTAGAATAATGAAAAAAGTGCGTCTTTTAACACATTTGCTTCTTTTATCTTTCTCTGTATAGTGATTAGGAACAGGAACTAATTTTACGTTAATGCTGTATAATATTTTTTTTCTCAATTACATTTATTATCAACTGGAAATCTTGAATACATATTTCTATAGTATAAAGTATTTTGAAAAACAAATCAGGAATATCTCGAAACTTTCAATGTTAGATGAATATTTGTCATATGTAGTTATTTTGAATATTATATTTTAAAGTTAAAAAATTAATAGATTTGGAGGAGTACATAAAGTAGAAAAGTGTATACCGCTTAAAAATTATCCAGATGCATGATCTTTTACAGTCGGTTTTTGATGTTAATGTGAGAATTATTTTTCTCATAAATCTTTTATTGTGTTATCAAAAACGTTTACTTTATAGGACATTAAAAGTGTATAATAACATATTGAAAGAAATTTAAGTATGCCTACTAGTTATTATGATCGACATATATAACCATAATTTCACATTTCTACGGGATATAGGATATGCATTAAAATATGTTTTCTGATTTTTTTCAGAATTCTTTGAAACATGAGAAATTGCATAATAACTTTATTATACTTAACAACAACTAACTATAGGTATTCCTCTAGTTACTACCATTCGACATACAACAGTTCGCACTCACGACCGAAATGTTTATTTATATTTTACTTATTTTTATCTTTTTCTCAAAAATATTGTCCCTTTAATATACAGAACATACCTTTATGTATTGCATGGCTATTACTTTGTATAAAAAAAACTTGCAAGTATCTTCTGTCGCAAATTGTGAACCATTGGAGTGTAATAACATAAGTAGAGATGGCGAAGAATAATTTACGCCTTCTAAATAAAATACAATGTATTTTAATTACGTATGTATGTATGAAAGTAAAAAAATATATATGTGTGAACATATACAAAAAAAATGTTAGGAACTCGATTTACGACCAAATCAACTTACGACAAATGTCTTGGTCCCTATATCGGTCGTAAGTCGAGGAATATCTCAATTTAAATAGGATTATACTTTTCACTATTTACTTGTTCTTATGATATTAAGTTAATGATGATTTTGGAAGCTGCTAATACCTATCACATATTTTATGCTCCATGTATCACTAAATATGTTTGGCAAACTAAATATCAACTTATCCTAAATATTCTCTTTATTTCTTAATATCGAAGGATGGATTACAATTAAATAAATGGCCATTATATTTAGTATCCTATACAGGTATCATATGTGGCATTAAATTTAAATTCATATTTTAGTTACTTATAAATAACGGTTTCGAAAAAGACAACAAATCTACGAATAAAAAAATAAAGCTAATTTTTTTTAAGCAAAAGACATATATTGTTATTGTTATTAATCGTACATAAATTACTTCAATGGACAACAACGTTTTTTAAAGAGGATTAAAATTCGCGAAACGCACAAATGGAAATAAAATTTTAATTCAGGCTTTCATTCAAATCTCCAGCAAGCATTAAAATTAGGTAATTTTATTTTGAAATAATAAATAAAATTATACATTTTTTGTTAATCTCAGAAGAATGACAATTAAGAATAATTTGGAGGATTAAAACCCTCTAATTACAATAACATCTAAACAGAGCCTAATGAAAATGTTAAGATTTATTTCTCATTTGAATTGATGAAGTTTTTTTTGTGTGTTTTAAATGCTTGATGCATAGTATTTTACATTAAACTGTTTAAACGAGAGGAGAACTTATATTTAAACTTCATTCACGGGTATCAACGTTAATTTTCATCTTTAACTGTACTTTTACCTAATGAATCTTCAAATGAAATGCTCCTTCAAGAAAATCGCGTAGGTGAAATTTTTTGGACAGATTTAAAAGCATGTTTCCTGTATATAGAGGATAAAAAATACGAAAAAAGTAGAGCCTCGTTAAGGAATATTTACAAACATTTTTTTTGGGTTGGTCTGTCATTTCAATTAGTGATTAGCTGGTCTGAGTTATTTTAATGATACATAATAAGTGTGAAATTTCGTATGCAATAAATTCATATTGTTTTAATTTGTCTTTTAATCATTTTGACGTCTCTTTAAAATTAAATTCAAGTTTGACATATTTTGACTAGTTCCTTTTTAGACTACCAGATTTTTAGACGATTTTCTTTTGCGAAACACATCGTTATAAAATCCCATTATGGAAATTTTATATAATTTCTGAGAACAGAAAGAGAATATTTTAGAACACTCTCTAGAACACGTGATCAAAACTTCTTTAATTTCACAATAAATAAAAAACGATGGCTTCATGTTTACAATTACACAATAGTTTATCGTCAGGCGTAGAGCATTCGGTGTGATTTCTGCTATGCATTTGGGAATTGTTGATAATGACAATCTCCTCCAATTTACCCAACGTATTATTAAGAAATTAGAAATATGTTGTCATCGTTTTTAATTCATTGAAGAATAAAAGAACAGTTTATCATGTGTGTGTGTGTGTTTTGGACAAGTTTCCTGTAAGACAAAATCTAGCGATTAGCAACAGATTTATCGATAAGAAACTGTATTGCCACCATGGTTTCATGCGATTCGTGTGCGAGAGAATCGCACACTTGCGAACGAAAATATTCTCATCTTTTCATTTGCATATGAACGTTAATGGAAAATACAAGGTGCGCATTTCTCATGCCTCAACGTAATGCCTCAACGTCTCAACGAGCTATATAAGCACAGTGGTATTTTAGTTCATTGTCGTTGTAAGGTCCTACGACCTTTGTATCAAACTGTATTAGATGAATATCTTAACCCTCTAATGGTATGGTATTTGTCGGATCCGACCCAGGGGTTTATTTCCCCCTCCCATACTCTTCCCTCTCATTGCAAGTGATCGAGTTGACAAGGAAACCTACCAGGCAGTTTTGCAACAGATGTTTGATAATTTTCAGTCATAAGTTTGCAGTAAATATGAGTGTCTTTGTTGAAAAACATTATCCATGATCTCTAATCATTTTTATAAAAATATTGTTAATCCAACTTCTGGGCATATTGTAACAGGGTATCTTAATATTGTTAAAGATGTTAGGTTGGGGGAACTTCTACGTAAGGGCTCAAAATTTAGGGTAAAAAATAAGGTAAATTTAAAGCAAATTATAAGTTCTATCACTAAAGATTTGGATTATTGTATAATAAAATTAGCAAGGAAGTACAATTGGCCTATCGAAAGTTTTATGGAGTGGAAGGTGCATATTTTACAGGATTTAAAAAGGAATTATGAAGAGTATGATATGGAGGTCAAGAGGTTTTTTTTCTAAACAAAGATCTATACAGTAAAATAAAAGGATTAAAAAATAAGTTTATTATTACGGTTGTTGATAAGGCTGCCAATAACTTCGGTTATATGTGTAAAGATTGTTTTAAGCAGTTAATTTCTAGGGAATACAACTCAAATAATACCTATAAAAAATTAACCTTACCAAAAAAGAAATCGATAATAGGATTTTAGCCTTTAGCAAAAAAATTAAGTTTAAAATTAATAGCATAAAATACCCTTACCTGTTTCCTACCAAAAAATTCCATCAAGTACCTACTAAATTTAGGTTTGTTACATGTAGTACAAATTGTTCAGTAAAAAGTTCTTTAGCTATTTAAAAATCATTCTAAATAAAATTAAGGTTAAATAAAAATAGCTTTATTATAAATAATAACCAGGATGTTCTACACTTTTTAAAAAGTAAAATTATACATAGAATATACACGTTTGATTTTGAAAACCTTTTTACCAGTATTCAGCATGATAATTTAATGATTATCTGTTCAGAAATTTATGACGCTTATCTAGATAGTACTTTAATCTTAAAATGTGACTGGATTGATTTATGCAAATTTAATATTTTTGAAAACTACCTCTTTAATGGCTTATGTTTCTTTAAACAGATAAAGGGTATACCTATGGGAAATAAATATTCTAGTGCATTTGCAAACCTATTCTTACATTTTTACGAAACTAAATTTCTTAACTCAAATAATGTTACCGGATTCAGATATATTGATGACCTCATAATTTTTAACTGCAACGATTTGGAATTTCTAAATCACATCTACCCAAAGGAACTAACTTTAAACCGGACTAACGTTCATAATCTTTGTGCGACTTATCTAGATTTAAAAATTAAAATTCAAGATAGAGAAATAAAAATAGGGATATATGATAAAAGGTTAGATTTTAACTTTGAGGTTATGACGTTTACCGATTTCCATAGCAACTTAAACTATAAAATTTATTATAATATTTTTTACTGACAACTTTACAGAATAAAAAACATATGTAACAACGCTGGGGATTTTTTGGAGGCATGTAACAATTTCGAGGAAAACTTAAGTAAAAACAATTTCCCTAAAAATTTCGGCAATTTAAAAGTTTTAAAAAAATCGCATTTAGACTCATGAATTTTTAAGATGTTTAGAATAGTATTTATGTTTTCATTTAGTTAAGCTGTAATGGAGGGTGGCGCAGTAGTAATGTTACAATTTCGTAACTTCTAGGATAGAATTGGCTGCTGTTTCGACATAACCGTCACTTACGGAATTGGGGTGTGTATGCATCTTTTACTTTGCATTAGGATTATTTATGTGCTTGCATGTACGGTGCGGTGAGCCCATACTGTAAGTTGTTTTTTGTCTTTTCATTTTCTTTTGACTAATTGCTTCCTTGGGGGACTCGGGGCCTTGGGATGTCTGTTGGTCTTACCTGCATCCTATTCAGAAAGTTCCCCTTGAGGAAACTGATTTGGTTAGGCTCCCTGAAGAAGAGACCTTTCGGTTACCTCTATGTGGTTTATGGTTCAGTTCCGGCACTTATACAGAATCTTGCCTTTGGTGCGTGGATGCCCGGAATGCTTGATTTCTGTTTGTTTTTTGTCTGCATTCGTATTATTTTTTAATTTATTTGTATTTTTTCATTATGGGGATATGAAGCTTCTGCGCTATCCTCTATTGAAAATATTTTATGTTTTCTTTGCAGGATATGTTTTATGTTGAAGTGATTTAGCAGTCTATGCTTGCTTTTTAATTTTTGTTTATTTGTTTGTTTGTTTTTTACTTTACATATTAGACCTATTATATTCAGTATTTTATGTAAATGCCAGAGAGATTTTCTTTGTTTAGAAAAATAACAATTCGTTGGCCTTTTTTTATACAAAAATGTATTTATTTGATGTAAAATATTATCAATACATGTTATTATACAACAAAAATGCTTATTGTGTACTTATGTCTACCTAAAATGTTATCGAAAAAGACATCGGGTTGGATCCGACACGACCGTACCATCTATTTCATCTCAAACCACTGTACTGTTAGACGGTTTCTCAATGTGTAGAAGTTTATTTGTTCATAATTGTTAAGTTTGAAGTTATATTAAATTATGTTATCTCATTAATTTGGCGTCAGATGCATTATGTACTCAACTGAGTCAATAGAATTGACAAGTTTTACTGCTAGGTTTACTACACCCCTACATTAGTCAGAGCTATAAAAAGTAGTCAAATAGATAGAGAGTCTGTGTCTGAGAAAACTTTTAACCACATATTATAGGTACCCATTTTAAAAGCGAAAAATATATTTAGTTGATATTGTTTGACGATAGTATTATGTGTTGTTTCGCATGTCCCAGTCTTTATTGGATTTAATTTCAAAAAAATTTCAGAATAAGAAATGAAATTTTTGGACGGAAATCTTAAAAGATATACTTTTTAAGAGGACATATTATTTTCTGAACAGGTAATATTAAATAAATCAAATTATCTAGAAAATTTTAAATTTTTATCCAGTGGAACGTTACTAGCACTTTTCAAGAAATTGAGACCAAATTCAAATACGCAAATTCTTAATATCTATTAATTTTCTGAATATTTAATATCACATTCATATTCAGACACATTAGATAAACGCATAAAAAATTTTATTGAGGTTTTATCATACATCTTTAAATCGCATTTTAAAAATACATTTGCTGATAAGTTTTCTACTGTTTCAATACTAATGCACAATTTTCTATTAAAAAAATTAAATCAATAAAAACCTTATGTTTGGCTTACATTAAATGTCTGTTGAAATAAGGAATGGTTTTAATAAGGAAAATGCACAGACAAATCTATACCTCAACTAAAGAAGACAGTTGAATGCATTCCACACTTATCAAAGAGTTTAATTAATATTTGTGACTGTTATGGATAATCTAAAGGAGAATAGGTTTTGAGACTAAGGTCTAGACATGTAAGTACTCTCTCAGGCCATTGCAAAGCTTGAATGTGGTTATATTTCAAGCGTCTATAAGCTACAGTAATCAGACCACACATACACACAGGATAATGCAACAATGGATCTATGAAATGAAGTTTCAATGAAATCTCATAAATAAGATAAACCCTTTCTCCGTATAGCCAATAAATGGTATTATCTCGGATTTATTCAATAGTACACAATGTATAGTTTAATACAGCAGATATTCAATCTAAAGAGAACACTATAAGATATATGTAACTTGTTTACATTTATTACCACGTTTGTTACGGCATTTTAATGCAAAGTAATATAAAACTTTAACAACAAAGTTTAGTTTATAAAGGAAAATCTTAAAAGCTAAAGGATGATAAATCTTTTGTGACAATACAGTGCTATTTAATTTGGTAGCAAGACTTGTTATGTGGCAGTGTTTTAATCAAGAATTTAGGAAGAGGTGTTTTTCTGAAATTAATTATTTTAAGCCGACTTTATTTTATAAAACTATTTGTTTAACATACACTCATGGACAAAAAAATTAGCGCACCAAGAAATAATTGCGGGATCGTAACGAAACTTGCAATGAAGGTACATGTCGGGGAGATATGCAAATGATTAGAAATGCAGCGTGATTGCGCATTACGTATAGCCGGTAGAGGGCGTTGAACATCGTACTCTGTGGAGTATAAAACAGGTAACCAAAGCTTGTTTGAGTGTGCTGAATCATTTACAAAGGAAGAGCTGAGATAGACATGCCATTACGCCGTGTTCGAAGACAATATAAGCAGTTGTCGCAGTTTGAGAGGGGGAGAATCGTCGGGATGATGGAAGCTGGGTGGTCAGCTAGGAGAGTAGCTCGTTAATTAGGCCGCTCCGATTGTGTTGTGAGGAGGTGTTGGGACCAGTGGACCCGAGAGATGTCATGTCCACGAAGACCAGGCTCAGGACGCCCTCGACAGACCAGTCGTCGAGAAGACCGCCACATCGTAAGAATTGCACGCGTACAACCAACTGCTTCATCGGCCGCCATCCAGGCACAGGTAGCACCTTCACTAGGGACCTCTGTGTCTTCTCGAACCATACGAAGGCGCCTGGCTGAAGGACAGTTGGTATAGCGGCGCCCATTACGTGTGCTGCCCTTGACACCCACCCATCGACGCCTCCGTTTGGAGTTTTGCCGCGCACGAGGAAACTGGACTGCAGCGGAATGGAACCAGGTCGTCTTTAGCGACGAATCCAGATTCAATCTCGGCAGTGATGACAATCGTGTTCGTGTGTGGAGAGCCCGTGGTGAACGCTTCAATCCTGCCTTTGCTGTAGAGCGACACATCGCTCCCACAGCTGGTGTGATGGTATGGGGTGCCATTGCCTACAATACACGGTCACCCCTAGTATTGTTCCGTGGCACCATGACAGCCCAGCGGTATGTTCATGAATTCCTGCAACCACATGTGTTGCCACTCATGCAACGGCTCCCAGGAGCCATTTTCAACAAGACAATGCCTCATACGGCAAGGGTGTCACAGTACTGTCTCCGCACTGTTACTACCCTTCCTTCGCCTGCCCGATCCCCAGATTTGTCTCCTATCGAGCATATCTGGGATCATTTGGGACGACGAGGTGGGCATCCCACGAGTTTGAATGAACTAGAGGCAAGGTTACAGCAAATATGGAACGAAATGTCTCAAGACATCATACAGAACTGGTATGACTCAATGCCCGATCGTATCGCATCGTGCATTCGCGCTAGAGGGGGGTCAAACGGAGTATTAACTCCTCCGTTCTTTTGCCTTTTTCTCTGAAATAAATTATCCTTTTTCTTTGATTTTCTTATCATTTAATTATATCAAAGTAGTCATTACGTATGTAAAATTTCGTTTCATTTTGACGACTCCTTCTTGGTGCGCTAATTTTTTTGTCCATGAGTGTATTTCTTTGTTAAGGTCCTTCTTTATCGCTATCCTTTGTCTTTTGGGGAATAAATAAATATGTTAGTTTAAGGTATATATCCCGATAGGCATTTTGAACCTTAATCTTCGTCATGAAAGGGAACCTTCACGTATGCTTTCCATATTTGTTTTAGTTTTTGTAGATGTGAACTAAGGAAGTTTTCTATAACTTTTTTCAGTAAGCTCAAACGCTATTAAACAGCCTTTTCAGACTCATCAAAGTCAGGATCAGTCACTGGCTTGCCCCATTGGAGTGGAGAAGCAAAGATACCCACCTGTATTTTGACTTTATGTTTTCTACATTGACTTATTTAAAATAAATCGTAAGTTATATCCTTCCTTTTAAATTAATTGCCCTATTATTATTAATCTCCTCTAGGAAGTTTCTAATTTATCATGGTTTTATGTGAAACAACGTAGAAAATTTACTCTCTGGGAGCCATTTAATTTTTACTATACTTATGAAATTATATTTTTCTTACTTGGAGTTTGATTTTCTTTTTTAAGGTTATTTATTTCCTTATATTAACTTTTCCCGTATCCAATTAATCCGCTTACATGAACTGGCAATCAAGGAACAAAGCAATTACTTCCTAATATCTATCATCATGTCATGTGGGATTCAGTCAATGGCTAGCATTTAGTTTTCTAAGCTTCGTTCCAGAATCTCACCCTTAAAAAAGTAGCAGTCTATTAATGATTAAAGAGGATTTTATATACATCAACCCAAAGATATTGTGCAAGAACACTCCAGTTAAGGTAACATGTTCTTATGAGCTGTTCCTGAAAAATAATTAAATTTGCTTCCACAATTCGCAAAAGGAGTTTAATTTTTTGCGATTTATAATAAATATTTTATGTTTTTACTAATTTCTTAATTCAGATGTTGATCAGTGCCACTCGTTGAGAAAAGTATATATGAGATGACCCGTGTTTTTGTTTTCGTTCATCTTTATAGTACTTAAAAGTTTGTGGACCAATCTATCAGCGATGTAATGGTTCTTTTATGCAAATTTAAAATATACCTCATTATTCACTTTTCTTATATTTAACCTAGGATATTTTACTTATATGTGTCTCAAACTAACCAAAAATAATTATTGTATGCACACAAAATTCAGTTTATATGAAAATGGTCGAAGTCTGTTTCTATTGATGTTGGAAACCAATAGCTTACCCTATTTAACAAAAATATCTAGAGTGTCTGGAAACTTCCATTTATACATATACATAGGAATATTTAATAAAATGCTCCTTAAGAAATGTGTCTATAAACACGTATTCTCCATATAATTAACTTTTAATTTATAAAAGAAATCAGTGGAAAGTGAAATTTTCAACAAAACAAACATAACAAAATGTTCTAGGAACATAAATTTAATGCAATTAAATCAGCAAACTCTGACTTTATCTGACTCTGACTCCAGGACGTTTTAATATTAAAGCATCTACCCATTAAATATAAAAGACGGAAAAATATTTTTGTTATCATTATTGTTTTTTGATTGAACTTTCTAAAGCTAAAATCTGGATTTATTATACACTAATGACCATTGTTTGTTAAAAGTACGATGGTATCTGAAAATAAAAGATAAATAAAAACATATCTTTCCATGATTTTTCTAAAGAGTAAAATTAATTATTACCAATTAACAACAGATTATGTTTCTTTTCATTATAAAAAGTAAATCACAAAGAATGCACTCCACTTTTTTCCCTGAAATATGGTTTAAAATACAGTAAAAATGAAATTAAATATTCATCGATTTCATTTTAAAACATTCCTTCATCTTTTTCTGCAATTAAGATGTACAATTGTTTGAAACGCATCAAAGTTGAACTAATTGGGCAGAAGCGGAATTAAAATTGTCATGTTTAAAATTAATTGTTGTGTGAACTTATTTAAATCCAGAGTAAGGACAGAAATTTTATAAATAGTCTTGTAGACGGCTCCCCAACACGTCACTTTAAATTACACGTCACTTTACACATCACTTTAAATTTAAATTTGTTCATTGTATTTTAAGGGCATGGCAGAAGTGAATTAGAAGTGTTATTAGGAAAGAAAATTTCGTAACCGTGTTAAGAAAAAGGAGACAGATGCTGGCAAAGATATATCTTTAATAACGATTTAGAAACATTTCAATATTTTTCGACATAGGCACGCAGCACATTAACGCATTTATCGTATCAAAATACAAGGTTTTGTATGCCAACATCATAGAAGGG
Organism: Dolomedes plantarius; assembly: GCA_907164885.2. Taxonomy (NCBI): domain Eukaryota; kingdom Metazoa; phylum Arthropoda; class Arachnida; order Araneae; family Dolomedidae; genus Dolomedes; species Dolomedes plantarius. Next base: position 59,151,868 of record OU015496.1, on the reverse strand, counting down.
GGGGGGGGGGGGGGGGGGGGGGACCACCTATGAGGTTGGCCGTAACATCCAGGATGTTACGGCATTTTTCACTTCTTCAGCGACATCATAGGTGAACATTGAAAAAGATGCGGTGTGCCATTCAAAACGAGAGACTCGGCTTGCTTGGTGATAGTGTTATTTTGATATACAAGAATGCAAGGCGACAGTTGTCTCATCGAGTCCTTCGGTTGGGAACAAATGAATCAGCCGCCGTACATCCCTAACCTGGCGCCAAGTGACTTTTACCTATTCTTGCACTTAAAGCGATTCTCGAGTGGCCAGCGTTTTGATGTCGATGAAGAAGTTAAAAATGCCATAACATCCCGGCTAACCTCACAGGTAACCAGCTTCTATGATACTGGCATACAAAACCTTGTATCCCGATACGATAAATGCCTTAACGTGCTGGGTGGCTAAAAATAGTGTGCTGGGTGATCTAAAAATGGTGTAATATTTGTAAATCATTATTAAATAAATTTATCTTTAGCCACATCTGTCTCATTTTTTCTTTTATACAGTAACAGAAATTAGTTTCCAAATACCCTCGTAGTATCAGAAAAAGAAAAAAAGAAAAGGTGGGATGATGTAAATGTATCAACGAAAATACGAGTTATTAGATTATTACATAGCTAACAGTTAATGCCCTCACATTATAACAGGTGAACTATTTTAACACTACATTTTGCTCTAGCTCTTTCACATGCTATCATAACGAATAAAAACATAAAATAATAAAATACATGGTATGTGCTTTTGTTTTGCAAATATCATGTTTTAAACCATTGTTAGTATATAAAAAGTGTGGCCATGATAAAGACATTCATATCGGAATGTCTATATACATTAAGAGCCAAAAACAGAAAAAAAAATATTTCATATGAATAAAATTTATCGACTTATATAATGTTTTTATTAAATACATCATTCTCCAGTTACTAAAATAACTAATATTTCAATTTCTTAAATAATTTAATAGTTTTAATATATATATATTTTTTTATTCTTTAAAAAAACTAGTTAGCCCGTGCGACCCTTTCGCAGGCGATTGAAATACGATAAATATTATAGCGAGGTTGGTGGTTTGTAGTAGGATGAAAGAAGAACCTGTTCATTTGTAGCATTTTTTTATTTCTCAACTAACAGTGGTGCGTGAGGATAATACAAAACCAGTTACAATATCCATTTGGCCACAGAGGTGAAGCATAAGACAAAACAGGGGAATATGATATATGTACACATCAAAACACCTTTGTAGATACAAGGGGTGATCAAATGAAAAGGTACGAAATGACACTGGAGGTATAATAGAAGTATTTATTCAAAAGTAATCACCAGAGGCCTGAACACAACTATCACACAGTTTCACGACCTAAGGATTCCCTGTTCCCAGAATTTCTGTGGCTGTGGCAAGAGCCAGTCCTCCACTGTGTCCTTTAGTCTGTTGACTGAATTGAAGTAATTCCCTTTGAGATATTTTTTAGCAGACCAAACAGATGGAAGTCGCAGGGAGACATGTCCGGGCTGTAGGGTGGATGCTCAAGCTTCTCCCACTTGAACTTGGTCATTACACTTTCTGTGACTCTGGAGACATGTGGACGAGCGTTTTTGTGGAGTATAATCACTCTCTCCGTGAACAGCCCAGGGCATTTACTCTTGATGGACTTGCGTAGGCTACGGAGTGTCTCACAATAGACGTCACTGTTAATGGTTTTTCCGTGCTCGAAGAATTCATTGAGTGTCGGATCTTGGACGTCGAAAAAGACGGTAAGCATCACCTTGCCTACTGAGGTCGAATTTTGCAATGTGAACGCCATGATGTCCTCACACGTACTTCCGCGTCAATTGGACGGAACACACAACTGCCTGCTTCTCTTCTGCGTCATTTGCGAGTGCCCGAGCATGCGCAGGACCCCGACGGACCCTACATTTGCGTCCTTAGATGTCTCACTACGTTATACCAAAGCGGCATATTCAAATTTCAACCAGTTTGGTTGTTACACCGTTTCGTACCTTTTCATTTGAATACCCGTTTTAATATTAAAAGTTAATATGACACAAACTCGTGGAAAATGTGGTATTTAGGTTACAAAATCTCTTTGTGTACACTATTTCACCGTGCCGTTTCGACGCATCCAGGGAAAGAACTTTAGGGACAAAAGTCAATTTTCACTTCGATTTTTAAACAAACAATACAATGTGTCATTCTGAATTAACAATTCGTCAGAAACGGAGGACTTTAAGATGGTACCTCATTTAGAGATTTTAGTTAAGTATGAAGGGAGAGACAGGGATCGTACTATAAATAGTTCTTCCATGCAAAAAGAATAAAGAAACTCATTAATGAAATCACAGAATGATAATAAAAGCAAACGATTTTTAAATTTAAAAGTTCGGTGCGACTGGTAATGGTAAAATAAATTAAGCTAGAGCGCACGACATCTAGGGGAAGAAAAATTGTTATAAATATTCAAACTTCGATTTTCAAACAAACAATAAGATGTTTAATTCTAAATTAACAATTCGAACGAAGCGGAATTTCTAATTATTAAAATGGTACCTTATTTATCAATTTTGGTTAAGTATGAAGGGAGAAAAAGGGAGAAAACAAAAAAAAATCTCTTAGAAATAATACACATATATAGATTATTCAAATATGAATTATTATGAATTGTTGCAGTTCTTAACAATTAAGTTACATGTTGCTTTAACAACATCGAACACCATTTATTTATTATGAACCTAAACGTAGAATACAACGAGGGACACTTAAAAGTTGTTTCAAAATGAATGTTTATTGATATGCCGTCAATTCAAAATTTTCTGTATTTTGATTCTGGCACAGGTTTCCAAAAATCTTGCGAAGAACCGCATGCGGCACTTCGGGAAACGAAGGTTCTCGACCTCTGAAGTATAATAACTCAGCTGCGCGTATTGACCCAAACCTATCGCCAAGTGACTATTAGTAGTACCCGCCATCTTTCTGCCTTAAAGTTTACTAGTTGGTACCAGTCAAAACATGACGGCTAGATAGTAAATAAATGTACTAATACACTAATTATACTCAAAACATCATTTTGAAATGTTGAAAATCATAATAATACGCAGAAAAAAAATTAATGTGTTTAAGCGGCCTCGTTCTTAGTGAGCATCTAAAGCCAGATTTAAAAATCTCACAGAGCATGCGCAGAAAGCAATTTTTTTTAATTGTAAATTATCACTAATTAAACAGCGCGAAATAAACAATTTCTATGAGGTTTAATCTTATATTTCCCAAACATAATTATCATAAAAATAAAAATGGCAGAGAGAGCTATAGAGGAACTCCTCGGAATAAACGTGTTTAATCATTAAATCATGTCACTGAGCATGCGCAGAAACAGTGAGTTTCTAAAGACAGATTTAAACATGCCCCTGAGCATGCGCAGAAATAAATTTTTAATTGTAAATTATCGCTCATTAATAGAAATTGCGGTTACAGAAACAAAATTTGACAAATCTACAGATTACAATCTTTCGTTTAAGCCTTTCAAGGGCAACAACTTCCCCCGTTTGCACGGTACAGATTTTTTTCTCTCAATTTTTCTTAACCTAAAGAATCTTGAAAATTTTCTAATTAAAGGTTGCAAGACCAAAATGAAATAAATTGAAGCAGTATTTTTTTTTTCTCACGGACTGCCCATAAAGTCGGCTTAGCAACTTAAATATATAGATTCCCCCTCGCTCTTTAAAAGCTCTCAGCGACCTTCATGTCCTTTAGTAGAATTTCAATGTAATGTTATGAGTTTGGGGCCAACTTGGCGTGTTATCGCCACCATGTGATGTTTTGGAGTTCACGTTATATAAAACAATGGTTTAGCAAGTTCACGCGTCTACCATGGAGTAAGTAATAAATCCTGCTCTTGGGTCTATTGGTAGAAAATGGTTTGTTTGAGCGGTGTGGCAGCACGGGTTTTGTTTCCTAGGTGAATAAGAGTCTGGAATAAAAAAGTCAGTTAAAAAGTTGGTTTGGATGCGATCTGTTGAAGTTTTTCAATAGATGATGTTCTTGTAAAAAGATTATTCTCGGCTGGTATAAGACAAGGTCCTTAGAGGAAAGGAAGTTGAGGTCGTATGCTACTTATTAATAACTGTTATATTGTGTTAACTTTTATATCTCAATTCCCTCCTTGTTAAGAAAAGTTCTTAGGTGGTGGAATTGTTTGGCTTCCAGCGAAGATTCAACGTTTTTATCTTGTCTACTCTTCTGCAAGTTGTTAAAAGTGTACTGAAGATTTAATGTTTTATAAATTTCTATTTTTCAATTTGCGGTAACTTGCAAATTTATTTCTGTATTTGAAATTCACTTTTTAAAATATCTTCCCGTCGCTCGGATTTGGTACAGTAATAACAAATACTGTGGTATAAAAATCACCATTTCTTTCGTATGATTTGTGTCTGAGTTAGGTAAACTTCTTGGCAAAATGAGTTTCACTGTGTGTGGGATAGAGGGTTTTTCGGATTCTCATAAGTTTTATCTAATTAACAAAATATTTCATGGGACATGGGATCTTTTTTTGAACCTAATCACCCGCAGGGTAGTTTATGCAGGGTAGTTTATGCAGGGTAATTATACATTTCCCGGATTAAGACGCTTCAAAGGATTTAATCGAATCACGAAGGGTTTGATTAAATGATTAAAGCAGCTATAAGGCGAAACGTGTGTGGACATTTATCATTTAATTCACGTTATTGGTTCAAAAGAGAAATACAAATAGCATGGTACGAATTTCAGCTTCAACAAGTTAGGCATCAGCGACTGAAAACAGTCATTCAACAATCGAGAGGTGTTTGCTGTTAGTGTAGTTTTTACATCAACATTAATAACTAGAGACTTAGATTGTGACAGGTACGATGTAAAAAATCTAACCTATTTTTCTTACTTTGGCTTTTTCCTCTTGCAAGTAATCTATCTAGATTTCCACTGGACTGTCTTTTCTGAATTTTTAATGCTGAATAAAATAATTGTATTTAATTATATATGGTGTTCTTACAAAACATAAATATTATACATATAATATATATATTTCATATAAAATAAATTTGAAAAAGAATGTAACTTGTGTAGAAGAGACTGAGTTTATTATTACCTCTTAAGGCTATTAAAGAATAATTACAAACTAGGATAAAATGAAAGATCAAAAAGCGTGAATATGAATTGTATCTGCTAATGAAAAATTCCCCTGTAAAGGCTGTTCATTAAATTTTATTCAATGATTTTTTTATTTCCTACTGAGCATAATTATTTTTCTTTTTTATGTTTTTAATCAATTCATTTCTTTTATCATTTTTCAATGTTTGAGAAAAAATGCTAATAAATAACATTCATTTAACAAAAAAGGGAATCATTTTCTAGAACTTCTTCATGTATGACTGTCAACTACAGACTGTTATTTAAAATTAGATTTATTTTACACCATTTTTATATTTTCTTTTTAGTCGTATTTCAAAGGCTTTGATGACAGAGAGTTCTCTTTCTGAATTCTCACCAGCTGTTTCATTGTAAATGCTGAGTGTTTTTTTTTATTTATTTAGAAATATTTTTGGGGACCTGAAGTTATAGATTGCGAACGTGGTTTCTTTAAACTTGTCGAAAACGAATACTGTTAACTTCATGGTTTTCAGCTCCAATGTTTTTCACATTTCAGTTTTTCTACTTTATAAGTTGTGTATAGGAATAAGCATATTTTTCCGAAAGCGCTATGATTTAGTCCATTTATCAGAAAGTAACTTATGACGTTAAACTACATTCGTCATAAATAGAAGAATTATGTTTAAGAATTCGGTATTGGGGAAGAAAAACAAAATTTGAGCGCATGTTGAAAAAAAAAGCATTTAAGATTTTTATAAAATATGTACTTTTCAGGAATTCAAGAAGATTCTTCTTAAATATGATATAGTGAGTATTTTATTTTATACCAGAAGGAATTATATATTTTTATATTTTTTTATAATACATAAAGAAAAAACTTAAATAAAATGTGTATCACGATTAACTAATAATATTCTTTATTTTTCCGTGAAACAAAATAGCTCCAAAATATTTTACTAATATGTAATAAATCCTTTCACTCTCAATTATTAAATATGTTTATTTCGTTTAATTTAATAACACATGACACAGTGTGATTTAATAAGTATTATGTGTTTATGTCTTACAATATGATCCCCTATTCCCTTCACAATAGTTCTCCAGACTGTTTCTTTCACCAAATCCGTACTATGGTTGTTTTTAATTAATAGATTTTTCAATGTATGATAATTATTGTTCCAGGCGAATAATATATTTTTTCAGTTTTCTGCGTTTTACTTGGCAATCTACTTTTTGGTGTCTGCGATATTTTCCCTCTTGCGTCTTTTAAGAATATCCTTAACATAAAAATATCTGAATACGGTTCTTTAATCTTGTTTGAGATATTATATGTCTTAGGTTATCTCTTTCAAAATTGCTATTTCACAGAAAATTGAGTTTTTTTTTATTATTTGCGCATATTTTTGTTATATAATACGCTCATTATAGTACGCTCATTATTAAAATAAAAGCCTTAAATATGTTTGATCTTTTCTTTAAAGAAATTAAAACTTAAAATTAAAACCATATTTCCTATTTAATGAATCTCCTTAAAGAATAATTATAAAGTTTTTCCCCTATCTTAATAACTAAAATTTCAAAGTAATCTGTATTGATGGTTTAGTTAAATTTTTTTTCGTAAAAATTTTAACCACTTTTAAAGGCGAAAAGAATTTTTTTTTTCCATGGTAAACTTTGTCTCAAGGAAAATATTTTTTATATTACATTTCAACCAAAAATATTGACAAAAGTTCAATAGAGATAGTATATGAAAATATTTTCAAAATTTCCTAGAGACACTTTGAAAAAATATATACATCTATGTTTTTAAATACAGCTGTATAGGAAAATTTCATTCCGACATAAATATACTTAAAGTGCTGATGTGCAAATGAGTTGAAACAGGTGGGACATAAACGTCGAGTCTAAGAATGGATTCTTAACGAAAAACTGCGACAGGACATTTTATAGCATACTTTATGCCATAATACTAAAAAGGTGCAATCTCAATAAATATGTGTCTTTAATACACCTTAAATATGAGTGGATGCATAGAACACGATGGATTTAATATATGTAATTATTTATTTTATACCAAACCCATTACCCGAAAGCTATCTGAATCATTCACAATGTTGGATTTCATATCAACATATATGTATCAGTTTTGTTATATTTTCCTCATACTGTATGACTTTGTCTTTCAGGTTTTATCCATAGTTCTGAAATTGCAAAACAATTTATAGCTGTTTTTTTTTGCTTACATTAAAATAGTTGTAACTGTGTGTCGTCCTCATCTCGACTTTTGTCTGATCGACGAGGATAAAAGTAACAAATTTAATATACTTGGATGAATATTCAAAATATTTTATCCACACGACTCACAAACAAACACAATACTGAAATGTATTCACAAAACTAATTTACAAAATATACAATAACTATCTCTACCTCAGTCATCTGACTTTGACTGAGAGCAAACTAAAACTCAGTGGGTTCTTGGGTCAAGCTTTGACCGGTGTAAGCTTGACCAGTAAAAGATTGACCAGTGGGCCCTTGGGTCTAGCTTTCCTTTGTTTACATTTTAAGAGTTGTAACTTTGTGTCGTCCTCACTTCGATCTTTGTGTGATCGACGACGTTAAAGGTAACGAATTTTACACACTTGGATAAATATTCAAAATATTTTATTCATAAAACTCGTGAGCAAACACAATGCACTCGTGAGCAAACACAATTAGTTTTGTGAATACTCAAACGTATTCACAAAACTAATTTACAATATATGCTTTAACTATCTCTGCCTCAGTCAACTGACTTTGACTGAGAACAAAATAAAACTCAGTGGTTTCTCGGGTCAAGCTTTGATCAGTGTAAGATTTACCAGTGAAAGCTTGGCCATTAAGCTCTCGGGTCAAGCTTTCCTTTGTTTACATTAAAAGAGTTGTAACTGTGTGTCGTCCTCATCTCGATCTTTAACAGATCGACAATGTTAAAGGTGAAAAATTTTACATACTTGGATAAATGTTCAAAATATTTTGTTCTTAAAACTCCCGATCAAACACAATACTTAACACTCGATTACTGACCTTGCATCCATGAGATACACGGTAGCTATTTTTGCTGACTGCAAGTCCATCCGTAGAGAAGGGAGGCTGCTTCCCCCACCTATCTTCCTAACAGGAGGGGTGCCAGATGTCAGTTTACCCAGATGTCTTTTAAAGTGAAGGTCACTGACGTCACCAGCCTTATATCTCTCAGATACGAAGACAGCAGATTCGTAAGTATTTATGATCAATCTGTTTTTTTTTTGTAACTGTATTTTTGTATATTGTTGTTGATTCCAAATTGATTTATTCAACCCATTTGGAAATTCATGCAGGAAAGCAACCGGACATGCTATACCAATTGAGCAACAAGAGCACAGACATAGTAGAAAGATTGATTACTCTCATCGCTAACACCGGACGTAATGTTACTGCTGATAATTGGTTCAGTGGTGTTTCACTGCTCCAAACCTTCTCAGAAATGCATGGTTTGTCTTATGTGTGAACGTTGAAAAAAAAGTATACAATAGACATGAAAAAAATAGAAATGAAGCGCTTGAACGTCGGCTGTTTCTTCGAAGAATTGGGAGAGAGAGCTGATTGATGGTCACTTGATTAGGCGATCACTTATGCCTCTTTTACCTTTGTCATTTTCTGGGAGAGTTTTTGAAATGGCATCTGTAAATCAACAACCTGACGTTCCTCAAGACAACCTTCCGAGCACCGACAGTGGAAAAAGAAAACGTTGCAAATTCTGTTGGACCACCGAAAACAAAGAGACTGACGAAGTACAGCTGCAAGTCTTGTGGGCATTATCTATGATTGCAACATTGTGTTTTTTTTGTATTAATGGGTGTGACAAAGAAGTTTCAGAAAAGAAAGAAAGCAGTAACTAGTTTGATAGTGCATTTTTTTAAATATATAAGCTTTATTATGGTAGTTCCTATTGTAAGTTTCTAAAAATTCTGTAAAACAAATTTCTAATTTTTACATTGAATTTCAATAGGTCCCTACTTTCATCATGTTTTAAAGTTTTTACCCATAATATTTTTACCATTGATAAAAGGCAAAACGATGCATATATCTAGTTATTTACCCCCTTTTCCTTGAAATAATTATGTAAAAATTGATATATAATGGTTTTTATGTCATAAATCTCACAGATACGACGACATCAATGGCGTAAGTTTCTTGAGGATAGTAATCGAGTGTTAAACGTATTAACAAAACTCATTTACAAAATAAACATTAACTATCTCTACCTCAGTCATTTGACTTTGACAGAGATCAAACAAAAACTCAGAGGGTTCTCGGGTCACACCCCCACCCCCACATACTGTTCTTTCGAACCCTCCAACACCGACTGCCACCGAGGATTCCCTTTCTTAGAATCCCCCCAGCGTCGGTCCATCATCTTGTAGATAGAATATAATGTTCTTCGAAAAATGAAGTACCATTTATATTATGTTTAAATGCAAGAAATTGAAAATCTGCGTTTTTCGAGAAATATGTATCCTTCACATTTTTCATAATAAATGTATACATGTGACAGGACATACTATTAATTTCAATTATTTAGTTTCTATCAAACCTAATATAAAGGCCATATTTGAATAGTGGTCCAACTCCATTCTTGTTCATTTTGAGATACAGAACCTTAAAGTCTAATAAACTGAGAAATTACTCCTGAAGTCTGATTTGTAATGTCGTCTGTTGGCAGCAGAAATAAGCTCGAGGTGTACCAGTTTAAAAATAACATAGAAATGACTTGTATTAACATGAAAGTGAGGCTAACTCCATTTTTTTAAAGTAGAGTTGGGCCACTATTCAAATTAGGCCTTCATATATGAAAGCTATCAGAAATATTTCGTAATTTTAGATTTCTGATCAATATATTTCTTTCAATTTTATTATAATTTCTTGACACTGTACGACTAATTTAGGCTGGACAATTTAGGCTGGACTAAAAATATTTGTATCTGACGATGCACATTTTGTGTAAAATGCGGTTTTGTTTAGAACATGTTTTAAGAATTTTCAAAAGTTTGTTGTCGATAATTATTCGCCCCGGACAACCTAAATAAAGAGCCAGCACATGTGAAAGAGATGACTGAATGAATACAGTACTTTGTTGATACCAAACCTCATACAGGACAATTATACGATATCTAAATCATCGAAATGACAGATTTTTCATCATTTTTTCTTTAAACCTTCCATATATTTTCTTCACACTGTATGAATTTATATTTCCCTTTTCACCGATAATGAAGAAATGAAAAAATAAATTAAGTCTCAATTTTAGATAAAATAAAAAATACGATCAGAAGTTTCAGTACATTTTGAAATTACACAAGAATATAAATAGAACGAAATGAAGAATAAAATATGTTTCATTTAAAAAGGAAGCTTACATTTTTCGATTTAATAAATTTAACTTATATTAATCTCATATTTCTACTTAATATTTTTCCCATGAAACTACAAAAATGTTGCATAGTTCCCATGAAACTATGCAAACAAAACTTCTCTCTATATAAAATATGCATGATTTTGCCGATTCATATCTGTACAAATATCTTGAAGTTTAATTTCTATGTCTTTAGACGAAAGAAAGGTCAACGCTATGACGTAATCTCAAGCCGCCAATACATTTGTTGAACAATTTATATATCGATGTATACAATTTTGTTCAAGTTAATTTTCTTTCTTTCATACCTACACAAAATTAATTAATATTTTAATATAATATTTTGTTAATACTTAAGAGATCCCTGCATTCATTAGTATATTTTTCATGGCTGGAACTTTCAGGCTTCCAAATTTTTAAACAGAATTAAAAATTCCTTTTGCTTCGTGAATAAAGTTATTTAAAATGCAACCAGTCTAAAATATTCACCCTTAGGGAGTGTGATGAAATCCCTTTAAATAAGTATTTCTCGGAAATATAGCAATATATATATATATATATATACATATACTAGCTAGTGGTTAGCCCGTCAAATATGACGTGTAAATTTTAATTTTTATCAATTTACATCAGCAAAGTCAATATTATTTGTATACTTAATAGCTTCTCTAATTTTTTTTATTTAAATTATACAAATTTTAATTATTTAAAATTTAAAATAATAATCGGTGGGTGATAAATTTTATATCCCGAGAAAGGTCATAAAAATTCCTTTAAAACGAAATCTTTTTCTAATCGTTACCTCTATTTTCTGATTTTTGGTGAATTTTTAAAGATTAATTTTTAGAATTTAATTTATTAAATGCTGATCACGTGGTTTCTTTCTTTTTGATACTTTAAATTAATTTATCGTCACATACATAACAACGATATAAATTGACAAAATAAATATATTTTTTTCTTTCTAATGCGGCAGACGATTGGACATTATCCAATTTTTATACATTATTTTGTTTATAAAAATATCCGTTACGATTTTTTTATATATATATATATTTTGGCATTAATTGCATACATTGACTATTGTATTTAATTTGAATGTACTCCGTAGCGAAGTAAAGGTTTTTACATATCACTATGCATGCGTCGAGGTTGCAACTTTCCGAAAATATTAAACTTGACATTATTGTAATATCTGGTTAAAATATATATATTATATACCGTAATTTCGCACGTAAGCGCCGCGGCGCATACGTACAAAAAAGTTAAAAAATTGTTGGGAGCGGCGCTTACGCTGGTGCGACCTTTACGCCGATTTCGGATTTTAAAATCTTTTCAGCTTGCACTTTTCTTCTAAAATTGAGCCTAACGCATTACTTGAACAGGCGTTTATCACTGCGCATGCGAGATGTTCTTAACTAATTTTAGAAAAGAATGAAGATGATGTCATACACACTTTGGCGACCATGCACGTGCATTGCTGTCGTTCTCTCTCTTTCTGCGAAAATATTCCCCCTCCCTTGCTGTGAAACTATTTAACAAAATGGCTCCAAAACGCAGAAACAAAAGCTACTGTGCGAATTTTAAGTAACAAAGCAGAAGAAATCGGAAATAGAGCAGCAGGCAGAGAGTTCAGTGTTGATGAACGTTGTGTTCGGCGATGGCGCTCCGAAAAGAAAGTTCTACTAAAGATGCCGAAAAGTAAGAGAGCACGCAGAAGAGGGAAAGCTGCTTGGCCTCAACTGGAAACTAGCCTTGAGAAAGGAATTTTATCCCAGATAATTAAGAGCATTCCAATATCAACAATAAAGATACGTTTACAAGACAGAGTTATGGCGGCGAAGATGGAATTAGACGATTTCAAAGCTGGATCCAACTGGTGCTACCGATTCATGAAACGGAAAAACCCCTCCGTTCGGGCCCGCACAACCGTGGGGCAAAAATTGCCTGTTGATTGGGAGGAAAAGAAATCTTCTTTCCTGAAGTTCATAGGGGACCAATTAAAGGACAACGAGTTTTCCACCGATCAGGTGATCAACATTGACGAGGTACCTCTGACTTTCGACTTTCCTCCAAGAAGGACTGTCAACAAGGTTGGCGAAAGTACAGTGAGAATTGTTACTACCGGTCACGAGAAAACGTCAATTACTTGTGTCTTGTCTTGCACAGCAAGCGGTGAAAAACTGAAACCTCTGTTGATTTTTAAAAGAAATATTCTCACCAAAGGAAAATTTCCTAATGACGTTGTAATCCACGCAAACGAGAAAGGATGAATGAACGAAATAGTAATGCGAGATTGGTTGAACGAAGTCTGGCGGAAAAGGAAAGGGTCTTTTTTCAATTCAAAAGGGCTACGTATAATAAATAGACTATGAAATCCCACTTGTCAGAGCCTGTTAAAGTTGCAGCGAAGACTGTGTCTGCAAATTTAGCGATAATTCCCGGAGGTTTGAGAAAATTAATTCAACCACTTGATTTGGCTATAAACAAAGTATTAAAATTCCGAATGCGAAGTCTCTGGGAATCGTGGATAACTGAAGGTCTACATTACTACACAAAAAGCGGAACTATATGAAAGGCAACTTTCGTAGAAGTCGCGAAGTGGGTATCTGAAGCATGGAAAGGTGTCTCCATTAAGACAATAATTTCCTGCTTTAGAAAGGCGGAAATAATTGTTCCCAATGCCAGCGACGATGCCAGTTCTGACGATAACAGTTCTTTCAACGAGGAAGATCCAGATACAAAAATTCATCCAGAAATTTTGTCACTTTTCAATTCTGATACGAAAGATGAGGGCTTTGATGATTTTGATTGATCGGTAATACATACCAGTATATCTTAGATTTTCATCTTGATGGTTTTTAGTATTACCTAATATCTTTATTACTTTTATTCATATTTGTATGATTTATGTGTTTTGCCCGTTTGATGTTCCATGATTACGTTTCTCTTTTTCTTTTTTAAAAATTTATCATGTATTACTGTGAAATAAAAATATGTTTGTACAGTTTCAGGTTTTATTATTATTATTCATTTTTTTTTGCATTGTACTACGGTAGACGTGTAGTAGTACGTAACATTTCATTTAAAAAAAAACAGTTTTAAATAAAGTAAATCTTAGCGGTCAAAATGACTACCTACCACGCTTATAGGTATGGGGTGTGTAAGGCAGAGAGGTTTTAAAAATGCAGTAAATGTAGGGTTTGAGAATTCATTTTTTTATTAAAAGTTATCGATACTAGCTTTAGTATACAGCAACGAAACATAATAGAAATAAAATATATGCGAGGGCAGTAACAGAAAATAATATCAACGCATACAAACCGAGCCAGCGAGTGATAACGAACAACACATCGGACAGTATTTTTTCTCCCGGCCATGTGTTTATAATGAAAGACGGAAACGGGAGACTTCCCCGTACGGCTACTACGCTTGTGCGGCACGCCGTCTCGCGGGCAGAGCGATGAGCCGAGGTTTCACTCGAAAACGTAAGTGACAAGATTTGCATATGTGTTTGGGCTAACAGGGTGTCATTCAGAGCTTCTAGTGTTAAAGTGTAATGTAATAAGAGAAATATTTAAAATTATAATTATATTGAATTTATTACATTAAATTGTATTAGTTTGTTACGGTAATAACCTAAAATTTCTGCTGGTGTCTCAATATTTGGTTGCGGTACGGTAACTAAGAAAAATTTATATGCGGCGTTTACGCCGATGATGGCGCTTACCCGATTTTGTTTTTCTAAAAGGAAATTTCAGTCCCTGCGGCGCTTACGGTGGGTGCGGCGCATACGTGCGAAATTACGGTAGTTAAAATATAAATAAATATATTAAAAAAATAATATAATGAAAAACTGTTTTACTGTGAAAAAGATTATCTGATTCATTTTTTCTTAAATTAACGACGATGAATGAATCGCTGTGAATGAATGACTCTCTCGTGTTTACATTTTCAAGTTCTGAGTATATAAAATGAATACTTGGTTTATAAAATGAATACTTGTTAATTTAAATGAAACACTATGATAACTCGAAAGGTGGCGGAAAAGACATAATTTTCTAGTAAATATAAATATCACATCAAAAATGCATTACAATGAAAGATATGTTATGCTGAGAACAGTTTTGAACGTTGGCGAGCTGTTTTGAAATTGTTATAACCGTTTATTACAGCCGTCTGAAAATCGAAATAAACATGTTTTGTGTCTATATTACGTTGTTTCTAATAAATTATTTGGCTTTAGATAGCAAATAATATTTTTTAACTTTACTTTTAACTTGTTAAGCCTAACTCATAAAACAAAATGGATGCCATACGCTGATATTGTCACGTGAAAACTGACAAGACGGTTAATACACAGAAGTGGAGTATAGAAATTTTATTGGTAATAGTAATAGTTTTATTGGTATTAGTATTGAAATGCTATCGGACTGATAGTACAGAGCAAGACTGCCTCTCAACCGGAGTGAAGCAACTTATATATTCTAACAGAACATTCAAATTAATTCAAGTTAAATATACTGGAATAATCTGGAAATTTCCAGAAAGGAGATTTAAATTAAATAAATAAAACGCAGCCCGCGACGGCGAGATTCAAACTAAGGACCGAGCGCTCCGAAGGCAACATCGCTACCTCACAGCCACCAGTTCACGCTCAGGAAACGGAAAATGCGGAAATATATTTATGAAGCGGACGCTCCGAAAGCTTCCCAGATAGAGGGACAGAACTGTGCTATTATTAGGATATATATATATATATATATATATATATATATTAGTATATATATATATATATATATATATATATATATATATATATATAATATTCTGATATCTTATTTACGATAATCTGAGATGTAATAGATATTTCTCACATTTTAATTGGGACATCTCATATTCTAGAATATGTGTCTTAGTTTGTAGCTAATTTCATATACGCATTTATGCTGAAAAATTATTTCCTTTTTACTTTGAAAGTTTGTAAAAATATTAATTATCGTATTAAATATTTGACTTATTTTACTTCTGTACTGCATCATTCGATTATAGGGTCCGATTATGAATGCTGGGGGCCCCTGGGCAAATGCTATTTGCCCCCCCCCCCCCCTACGAACATTTATAAAAATAACAACTATCCATGGACTATAGTATTAGAAGTACTACACCAAACATCCGAGGAAAAGTTATTAAAAATCAGGATTAAAAAAATCATGTTTGATTTAAATTTTGATTCAAATAACAATTTAAACTAAACAACCATGAGCATGTGAGTCCTATATTTGCTATTACAGTGTATGGCTGGTAATATGAAGCATTCATAAACATGTTTCACATCAAATTTAAAACGTCTTTCACCTTCTGCTGTACGTCTGATACAACCTGATAGTTTAAAATTTTTCCTAAAGCAGAAAGCAAAATTAAAAACTTTCACTTATATGGCACCCTATCTATTTTCATGTTGCCAAGCATGTTAAAGAGGACAGTTTTGAGGCCCCCTAGCATCAGGGGGCCCTGGGCCCGATTTGCCCATGCTATAAAAGACCCTGTTCGATTAATAGAGCGAATTGTATTCGTTTGATTAGATGTACGTGCCTCCTAAGCATTCATCAGTGCGCGTTGCATGGGGTAAATTTTGTCCTGAGGTTATTACTTTCTGCCTTTGCCGCAATTGTTTAGGTCTATGCATTTTCTTTTCTGAAAGATTAAAGTTCATAGAGGGTGCGGCAAATTGAAATCCCACATATCAAAGGGTAATAAAACATGAACGAAACAGTAAACGCGCACAAAAAAAACTTCATATTTTTGAAAAGTACTATCAATCTAAATTTTTTTACCCTCAAGTTCTTGAAATAACATCATTCGGGTGTCACCCGACATTTACGAACCAGTTGCGAAGCCACTCTCTTAAAGTTTTCCATCAGTCTGTTAGTCATCTTTGGGGGAATGACGGCAATTTACTCGCGCATAGCGGACTTACAGACTCATTGCAGATTTTCAGGTGTTCTAATATTCCGAGGACGACCACTTGGTTTCCTTGGTATTGTTCAACCACTTGCTCTCACATTTGAAATCCTTCGCAGACTTGTTTACCGATCAGGAACGGCATCATTTCTATAGACCTCGACGATATTTATAAATGGCCCTTGTGTTGCAGTTGTTTCTAAAGAAAGCCTCGATAACGAAATTTTAATGGTCACCGGACCAACTCATGGTGTCTACTGACAATTGAAAATCCAGCCGAGGTGTTGCCACCTCTCGCGGACCGGTACCCCAGCCCTTACCAGTGGGCTCTAGAAATCTGGGGGTCCATTCTGCCGCACACTATATTTAAAAGCATCCTTTGAGTATTTATTATAGGAAACATATTTCTTCTCTATAGCTGGGAAGTAAATTTTCTACAAAATTGTGAAGCTATGGTATTAAATCATATAAAAACAAAACTATGCAAAAGCCTCTTATTTACGATGTATTTAAGAGGTATCAGTATTTAAAAGAATTTTCTTTTCTTTAGGTGAAATTATATGAAAAACCACGGATTTATATATCAAAATTTTATGATATATAATAAGATTTTTTTAAATGGTAAGTAATTTAACAATTTTTTTATCCTTTAATTAAAAATGCTTTTCATTAATTTGAACAAAGTTTGCTTCTATTTCACTTTATCATCCCACACGAAGTCTAATTTCCGAAAGACATTCAATGGCTAACCACATAAGCAGATGATTTTTCACAAAGGTAAGCTTTGCAATTCAAAATTTTCTCGTTCACTGCATTGATGAATGCTTTTAAACAACAGGGTGTTCGCAAAATGTTTTCAGCAACAGACAGCAAAAATTTCTTGAAGCGGAATTAGTGCAGTGTATCACGTGTGTAGTATTATTTTGCCCATAGTATTTTGAGAAAAATTACTCTTATAGAAATGAATAGCATTGTCAGAGAAATATTCCTAGCTTCTTGATTAAATCTTGAGTAAATATGATTTCATCATAATTTCTGGAAATATTTATTCTCGGAATCAGAGTCTTGTAATTCCCTGTGAGTTTCAATGCTTGTACAACATGTCTTTGATTCAGCACGTGTCTATTCACTTTATCCATTTACCATTTTTGTTGATATTACATTAAGGAGTATAACACGCTCATCGAACGATTTGTCCTGTTGAATGCTATTGAAATAAATCAAGGAACACAGGAAAGAAAGTTAGGAAATCAAAGAAACGTAAAATTCATTTATGCCACTACTTTCCTACTTCTACCTTCAGAGGTATATGTCATGTTTTCCCATATCACACGTTTTCGCTAAATACCGGACCAAAGTTAGATTTCAGCCATCCATTTACTTTAGCAACGCATAAATACACACACACACAGATATATATATATATATATATATATATATATATATATATATATATATATATATATATATATATATATATATATGTATATATATATATATATATATATTTATTCATTTATTAAAGTAATATATTGCGGTTGCCCGATTGGCAAAGGCGTCAAGTCCGCGATTTGAGGGTTGCGGGTTCGAGGCTGGTTACTGACAAATTCCACTGCCGTGTTCACTAATGGTAACCGGGGCACATAAAATAGGTTGTGGCTGGAATGTCATCCAAGTTCTCAAATTTACCTCTGGGGGTGCTAGGTCAGTCGGTCTGGTCCCGCCATTTGGCTTGGTTTAAAATTCGTTGACCATCAAATGGGTTCAGTGTGGACCCCCCCCCCGTTGTTTACCCGGGGCAACGCATGCGGCGAAGTGGTCTCACGCTTCCGGCTCCCCCTGGGGAAGAGCCTAGGCTCAGTTATCCCAGCCATTAGAAATAATATATATATATATATATATATATATATATATATATATATATATATATATATATATATACCAGATTATAGCCGACAAATGAAATAATCTAATCCATTGTGGCCAATGTGAATCATGCAAATATGCAATGGGAACTTGGAAGACCGTAACTGAAAATCTCCTACTTAACGGAAACCGTCGATACCAGTCTTACAGAAAAAAATTAAAAACGTAGGAATTTTGCTAGTAGAAACTTTTGTGCTTATAAACACCATATTTTATCATTCAGGAGCTTCTTTCTCTATTGTTTTTCAGAGATATTTTATCCAATTACGCTTACCACCAGATGTTTACCCATATCTTATGATGTAGGGAAGCTGCACACGTGTTTTCTGTACCGATAAATTTATTAGACGTTTTATTTAAAGATGGGAAGGCATAAAATAAAGACAGGGTAGATTTGCAGGACGTCTGGCTAAATGACTCGCATGGGACATAGTCAGAATTGGCTAACTAGGGCAGCCTTTCCCTATGTGCGTACGCTGATCTTTTTGGATATGTACCGAACCCGCAACCACATAGCTGCATTAACTATTCATAAGACAGTTTAAAAAGAAAATTTTAATCGCTTATAAATGAAAGAAATATTCACTGCGGATATCAAACTGGACGGTGTATTTAACATAAATCATATCTGAAGTGAAACACAATTCATGACATAAAAGTTGTGGTCTTGGTTATTCTCGGCATCGTAAATGGACTCTGTATTGCCAATACATTGATCGTCTATAGCTGTGTCTGTTCATCGACCAGAATTACATCGTAAAGATTGTAAAGCATTCAGGACAAATGCTATGGTTTCTTTCATTGAAGTTCTGTACGATTTCAATTCATCCGATTCGCATGGAATTCTGAATTGTACACTATTCGTTTTGAAAGGAAATGCCATATCCATGTATAAAATAAATCAAAATAAATGTCTTCAGTGGGACATCATTCCTCGGCCTTGAAAGAAATGTTGTACTCCAGTCAGAAGAGTGATTGTAAACTTACGTATGTCTAGGCCTTTGGATGACCTTCACACCTATGACATCCTCTGGGCTTAAAAATTGTGAGTTACACTAGTAAAATACAATCTACACCCCGCCACATGATATATATATATATATATATATATATATATATATATATATATATATATATATATATATATATATATATATGACTCCCACCCACCCCATGGGGGTACGCCCCGTCCTCCCCGAACTTTCCAGGACCACCGATACACTAACTTCAATGAACTTGTTTTCTTTGAATCTAATTTTTTTCCTTTTTTTAATTCGCTATAAGAGCTCGTAATGGTGAAAAAATTCCTTAAATCTTCAGTTTAATTTTCTCACTTAATTTCAACTCCATTTTTAAATGCCCACAAAATACCTTATTATTAGAGAAACTTCTTGAAAACTTGATTTTATATTTAAAAACTTTCAGAGTGAGAGTGAGATATAACACACTCTCATTTTCCGAAATCAAATATTTCCTTCAAAAATGAAAGAAAAGTATTAAACAGAAGATTTTATCAAAAGTAGATGTTTTTCCAAAATAATAAACAATTATTTGGTTAAAAAAACTCTTTACAGGAGTTAATTCAAACAATCGTAGAATGAAGGTTTCGTTTATTTTTTTTTCACTAAAAGGTGGATCTATCTCTCTAAAAAAAGTTTGTAAACTATCGGTAATAAAAATGAAAAATAAAATATTGAACTTCCAGAAAGTTTCAGAAATTATCCTCCTACAAAGGTAATTCTCCTTTTTATGAAGTTTCGATTCAAATGCCATTAACTAGGCTCTCTGTATTCCATAAACTCTTGACATTAATTCCCACACTCGAATGAAAATAATTGCAAGTAAACGATTTTGCACAGTCAGCCTCCTTAGGTACTTTTCTGATTACCCAACCGTTTTGAGAGATGAAAAGTTCCGAAATACCACTTGAACGTTAAATTTGACTGTATGAAAAACGACCGATAATGGATACTTAAAGAATGTGTAATTTTCTTTGCATATTGCAAAATCAGCAGCTAAAGGGAAATACTTAATACACACATTTAGTTTCCACTAATTAAAGCAAAACTTCTTGAGATTTCTTTGAAAATGCTTCAATGATGAAAGCAAGTATCAGTAAAAATTGCACTCGAATGATGATTCAAATAATAAACTTAAAGTATTTTTCGAGAGCTATTTTCCTGTGTAAAATTAACATCAATAATATCTTCCGTTTAGGGCTATTTATGTCTTTATAAAGGAATGATTTACTGTGAACTAATAATAGCAATTTTTTTATTAGTTCTAAGTGAGTAAAATTATACGTTAGGCTTTTATGATCAGAAAATCAGAAAAAAAGGCTTTTAACTGTCATATGTATTTCAATAATTTTCTGATAACGAGAGTACATGTGTTATTTTTTATATTTTTACAAAAGTTAAATGCATCCTTTAATAAATCAGGTACATTTAGATTGGACAAGAATGCGATGTATTTAAAAATAACCATTAATTTTCGTTTCATTCTAGCCAAAACGTTAGTAAATTTATTTTTACAAGCTAAATATTTTTGGTTTCGTTGTAGCCAAAAAGCAACTATAAAACTTTTTCACAAGCTAGATTTTTTTTTCATTCTGGCCAAAAAATCAACTATAAAATTTTTTACAAGCTATATGTTTTGGTTTCATTATAGCCAAAAAGCAAGTAGAAAACTTTTTTTACAAGCTATATATTTTTAGTCTGGGGAAATGGTGGCAACTTCTTTTACTAATGGTGACTTACGGACTCGTTGTACATTTTCAAATGTTCTATTATTCTGAGGACGACCCACTTGGATTCCTTGGTTGTGCAGACCCACGAGCTCTCGCTTTTGAAACCCATCGCTGAATTGTTTATCAATCAGGAACGGCATCATTTGCATAGAACCCAAAGTGCGTCCTGACTGACCTCTGTGTCGTGGTTAAGGAACCTTTTGCTTTTAAAGAAAGCCTCGATAATGAAACCACGATGTTCATTGGGCCAACTAATGGTGTCTACTGACAAGTAGAATTCTCGAGTCTGCAGCAACCTGTAGTAGCAACCTATGTCTTTATTCAAACAGTACATGTAATTCAAAAACGGTGTTTGGCTACTAAGATAATTCTTCCAAAAGTTCGGTTTCAGTCATATTGTAAGTTTTATCTGTTTATCATGAACTGACACTAGTATAAGAAATCATCTTCTATGAGGCTCTAGAAGGGCACTTAGCACCTAATAAAGTAACTATATTTTAATCTTGGTGTTAGGTTATTTTTATTATTTGTAATGTTTAAAAATTAAAAGGTTTTACTAAAGTAAATTTGATTATTGAAATAAGTGGGGGACATACATATATACCCACACGATTAAACCAATACATTTAAATCCAGTTGAATCGGTCATTTTGAAAAGGAGTCATATCCACTTTTCAGAAACTCATTTTCACATTTTCTCCAACTTTTCTGCCCCCCCCCCCCACCCGAGTTTAAAAAAATTAACAAATTATATTTTACATCAGGATTAATGTCTTAGAAACATAATAAATACTAAATTTAGACTAACTTATAATGCATTGAAGCGAATTAGAGATGTTTTGCTTTTCATGAAAATTTTTAAAAATGGTGATGACTCCTTTCCAAAATGACTGATTCAATTATATTATTTGTTTATATATTAGTAAATAATTTCTCTTATATATTAGTATTATTATTTGCTATAAGTTAGTAATAAAATTTTGCATTTAATGTAAAATTTAATTTTTACTATGTAACATATATTCGTGTCCACATGTTGTAAAAATATAATTTCAGTAATGTATTTTTTGACAAATTTTTTTTTGATCACCCGTACACGTACACACAATCCATAAAAATCCTTCTTAATGTTAAATATATAGTAATTTATTTTCATTCAAATTATCCTATTTTATTATGATAAATTTAAATCATAAATTGCTCTTACAAATACGCAGATTAAGGAAAAAGAAAAACTTTATGCTCCAAAACTTCGTCAAACATTTATGAAATCCCTTCAAAACGAAGAATTTTATCCTTTTATTGTTTTATTTCATTCAGCTTTCCACACCATTATTCTACAAAACACCAGACAATAGAGAACAATAGACCGAAGTGTTTTGCTGGACCGAAAAATAGATTGTACTAAAGCACATATAATGACACTCGATCCAACTGTAAGTACAAGACTGAGTGTCCGTGAAATACCGCAGTATAAGGTATTACATTACTTATTACATGATCGCGGGAATCTGCAGCTTCTACTGAGTTCGGAGAAAACAAGAAGAAATAATAGAAATTCTACACTGTTTCCATACAAGAATGGAAGTTAAAATATGAAGTGTGAACGATTAACATGATGCATGCCTTTACGTTTAATGAACATGAAATTTAATTAACAGAGAATTAAAATATCTTTCAGGGATAAAAATGAATTAGTAAATCTCAGATCTTAACTTATCCCACAGAAAATAATTAAAATCATTTTTATATCGATTACTCCTACTCCCAAAGATCCCAATCTTAAATAATAAGAATAAAAACACACTTTCCAACGTTAAGACATAATTCTAGAAAGAATTTATACGCATATCCTTTTTAAAAGGCAATTACGTTTGAAAATCCTACTTTTATACAAAACTTTTTATTTATTCCGTATTTCTTAAAATATTATTTCATACATTTTGATAACATTGTAATAAAAATTTAAAATTCTTACTTACACACACACATACATATATATATATATATATATATATATATATATATATATATATATATATATATATATATATATATATATATATATATATATATATATATATATAAACATATATATTCATATACATACATATACATACATATATATATATATGCATATATACATATATATACATATACATACATATACATACATATATATATATATATATACATATATACATATATATACATATACATACATATATATATATATATATATATATATATATATATATATATATATATATATATATATATATATATATATATATATATATATATATATATATATATATATATATATATATGTGACATTATAAGTTGAATCTCGTCTATTTCTATAATTCGGGTCCCACATCTGTTAAGAGAGGACCCTTCCTCTCAGAAATAGCCCACCCAAAAGCAAGTGAACATCTGCAAATTCCAGTGGGGAAAATAACACAATAAATTCTTTTCAGTTGATAGGATTATTAGCCATGCCGCCCAGAAGGAGTAACCAAACCCCGTCTCTAGTCATCTAAAATCCGCAGTTCACAATATCTCAGAGATAATGGCTGCAGGTGCCAGAGATAAAGGATCAAAAGTGTCAAACAATATCATAAAGATAAAACGCACCCAATGTTCTTCTTAGTAGTATTACCACCCAAGAAAAACATCTGTGTTGATGTAAACAGTCGCTGATTTTTGGTACAGACCCTGACTAAGAGAGCAGGCAGTCTGCGATTGTCTGTCTTTGTAAGCACTTGTATGTTTCGCGTCATGCTAGAAAGACGCTCTGATACCGCTCCCAACTGGTATGAAATAAAGGACTGCAGTTTTATAGAACTTTGCCTCGTTTGTGATTATTATTGTGTGTGTTATGGAATCAGGGGTGAAATGTCACAAGTCGACAGGATTGTTACTTTGCGAAGGAACACCTAATGGATTTTAATAAGAAGAAATCAAATTGATTAAATGAACTTATATGCATTTTTAAGGCAATAGAAGACAAGAAGGACAAACATGGCGGACGAGCCCTGCTTTCCAATTCCCCACACCGAACCGAGGAGGGTGTCATATTGCACCCACGTTACGAAGGAAGACAGTGCTGTAATAGCTCACTGGTGTTGCAGTGGAAAGACAGTTTCGTTTTCATTCGTATACAAGATGGAAGGAGTTCGGTGATAATCAGAGGTCATTGACACTAGCTTCGGACAAACTAAGTAAGGGGAGAAAGTGAACTTTCTCTGCAGCCTAAGACTAGAGGGGCTGACAAGAGATCGGGACTAAACCCATTTGAGAGTGGCAATGTTTCTCCGATATTCAGAAAGCTGTACAGTGTTATGTGGTGAGTCCTCGAGATGCAGTTTACCTGGACAGAATGTGGCAGAACAAGAGAGTAATGAATGAGCACAGAAATTTATTACTGATTAGAGAGACCCTGCCGACTTCACAGATCCAATTAGGTTTTGTAAAAATGAAATATAGATCAGTGTGATTATGTGTGCACTTCAAGTATTATTTATGACGGGCAGTGCGATTGTCAAAGGTTCTGATTAGCCTTTGATGTGGCCCTAAGTGTCATCTAGCGGCGAAGTGTTATTTTAGTGTTTTGTGTGTGCATTTATGATCACGTTGAGTGATGTGCTCATCTCATAGATTCTTGATGCAAAACTTTAGTGAAATGCATAGTAACCAACTATGGTGTTTAGAGAACCCGGAGCATAGTGATTATAACGGACAATTCATAAAAACAGTGTTACCGCTAACAGTGCAACAAACGCAAGGTAAGATTGTTATTGATAAAATTATCAGTGTATAAACTACTATAGGTTTTCTAACTAAACTATTAAGGTGTATGTTATACAGTAGATACCCAGTTGAGTGATATATTATTATCTTTACATATGAAGCTATTTAACCTGAACATTAAATTAAGTGATTGTAGTATCATCTTTACGTCTATTGGATTCCGTTAGCAGTATGTTTTATTATTATTATTAACTTAAATTTGTGAGTAAGTGTTGATTTACTATTTTTCATGCTTATGGGTAGTATATGTTTAGTGTGTTTGTATATAATTGTTTAAGTGACATTTTATTAATTTCAATTTGTGAGTAGAGGTTAATTCAATACTTTTAATATGTGTAATTAGTAATTGCGTAGTGTATTGGTATATAATTGTTTAATTGGTATTTTGTTAATTTGAATTAGGTGTCACGTGTATTGATATGTAGGTCGAGTAAAATGATAAATGAATATTCTGATGATAATAACTGTGCTAAATTATATTATGGTCGTATTCAAAATAACTGGGATGATATAATGCTAACGAATGGCAATGGATAACATGAGCACCCAAAAACGTCTATGCAAATCAGGAATACACTTGATTTGACTGAAGACTATAAGACTCAGAATGCCATTCAGGATAAATTACCTGAATTTGCGAACATGAGTCTACCGTCGGAGCTCATTCCTCTATTGTCATCGTTTATTGGTATATTTCCTAAAAGTAAATATGATATTGTGAGAGTAAAAATGGAGCCTGCTAGAAATTATTACAACGTCAGAACTACCTGTAGCATTGAGGCCTTATAGAGCGTGCTAGGAGTAACAGTGTGAACCCGACCCCACCCAACAGAAGTAGGTCAAACGACGAGTAACGAAGTAGTGTTTTAGAGGGAGAGGAAAGAGCGAGTTCCCGATTCCTTTGAGTGTGTAAAAAGAGACGAATAATAAGTTACCTTAACCAAACTAGCTGAAGTTGTCAGAATTATTTTATTATTTTTTTTTAATTATGAAGTTAAGGGAAAAAATGGAAGGAGGAAATTTGTACCTTTCAGTAGAATCTTAAATTCATTTAAATAGGACAGGCTTATTCAAAGACAAGCTATCATGAGAAATTAGTACTCTGATTAGCAGATGTCATCATAAGTCAGAACACTACAGTTAGGTTACAAGGATAAGGTAATGCAAAAATTGAGCTTGAGAGAGATGAATACTGGAAGGGTGAAAGGATTAATTTTCGCTCAATGTAGAGCTCTAGAAGAGTAAGGGAAAGAGATCTTGAGATTAAGGAAAATAGAAGTTATTCCCCTGTATTAAAGAATATAGTGAATTAAAAAACATGAGAGAATTTAAGTGGAATGAAAGAGATGAATAATCTATATTGTAAAAAGCATTGTGTTCATATGATATATTTGTGTCTTAGTAAGGATTTTATTATATTATATCACCTGTTATTTCTTTTTCATTATTACGCACTATTATCATATTATCTATTTTATGATCATACTGGCATTATTGTGATTGTATAAATAGTAATTATTATCCGAGTAAACCAGTGCTCTAGAAGTGTAAATAGTATTGAGTTATATTTTTCTGAATTGAACTAATTTAGTGCGTGATTGTCAATATGTTTTCCTATTTAATAAATGTTGAGCTACGTTTACCTGAATTGAAGTATTTAATGTATGATTTCTGTGTATTGATTTAGCATTGATTTACAAGTATCAGAATTGAATTGTTTTTGTGTATGATTTCATGTAGATTACTATTGAATTAGAACTGATTTTCGGTATAATGTATCTGCATGGAGATTCAATTAAGCCATATCCATTACCATGTCTATGTTATTCTTTTCATGGCTATACTAGTATATTATCGTATTACTTATTTTATTATCCCACTAATATTGTTATAATTATGTACTTTTAATTACTATTAGACTATTGTTGTAATTGTGCACATATTAATTTGAGGCCGAATAATTGTATTGTTATGGTATTGAACACGATCACTGGAGATGGAGGAATTTAGATAGGTGGAGAACTTCTCCAGAGATACGGAAAGATTTATAATTCCAGCTAACGTATGTCGATATAAAGAGCTTGATACTGCAGATCAAGAGTTTTATATCGATTATGACTTAACTTAAAAAATTGAAGTAGTAAAACTTATAATGTTGATCTTGCAGAGTGAATTAGGTGAGGTCCCAACATACTCACACTCAGGTGTCTCTCACCCTATGCAGGCATAGGATGATAGCCTCTTGGGAGGGGGGATGTGACATTATAAGTTGAATCTTGACATTATAAGTTGAATCTCGTCTATTTCTATAATTCGGGTCCCACATCTGTTAAGAGAGGACCCTTCCTCTCAGAAATAGCCCACCCAAAAGCAAGTGAACATCTGCAAATTCCAGTGGGGAAAATAACACAATAAATTCTTTTCAGTTGATAGGATTATTAGCCATGCCGCCCAGAAGGAGTAACCAAACCCCGTCTCTAGTCATCTAAAATCCGCAGTTCACAATATCTCAGAGATAATGGCTGCAGGTGCCAGAGATAAAGGATCAAAAGTGTCAAACAATATCATAAAGATAAAACGCACCCAATGTTCTTCTTAGTAGTATTACCACCCAAGAAAAACATCTGTGTTGATGTAAACAGTCGCTGATTTTTGGTACAGACCCTGACTAAGAGAGCAGGCAGTCTGCGATTGTCTGTCTTTGTAAGCACTTGTATGTTTCGCGTCATGCTAGAAAGACGCTCTGATACCGCTCCCAACTGGTATGCAATAAAGGACTGCAGTTTTATAGAACTTTGCCTCGTTTGTGATTATTATTGTGTGTGTTATGGAATCAGGGGTGAAATGTCACATATATATATATATATATATATATATATATATATATATATATATATATATATATATATATATATATATATATATATATATATATATATATATATATATATATATATATATATATATATGTATATATATATATATATACACTCAAGAGCCAAAACATTATGACCACCCCTACATTTTGCAATGAATTCGCCTGGATGACGTGGAAGGCACGTGATCAGGTGGAAGTGGTATTTAACTGCTGCTGGAGAGTCTGAAGAATCATTCTTTCACTTACTTCTGTGTGTGATGGGAAAGGCTGCGGATCTAAGTGACTTTGATAGAGGGCAGATTGTAATGGCTCGAAGGCTCGGAACAAGTATTTCCGAAACTGCACGACTCGTGGGTTGTTCGCGACCTACAGTTGTTAGTACTTATGCAAAGTGGATGAATGACGGTGGAACCAGCAGTAGACGACATGGTGTTGGACGTCCACACGCTATCGAAGAAAAAGGTCGTCGGAGACTGTCTCGCATGGTGAAGCAAAACCGGAGCCAGGCAGTGGCTCAGCTGACAGCCCAATACAATGCAGGGCCAAGTAGAATAGTATCGCAGCACACTGTTCAGCGGACACTGTTGGATATGGGGCTACGCAGCAACCGTCCCACTCGTGTGACTTTGCTGACCAAGCGTCATCGCCAACTGCGCCTACACTGGGCCCGGGAACATCGCGATTGGTCCATGGATCAGTGGGAGAGAGTTGCCTGGTCAGATGAATCGCGGTTTGTTATTCATCACGCCGATGGCCGTGTCAGGATACGCCGTCTTCCAGGCGAACTGTTGTTCCCTCAATGTACAGTAGGTCATACACAGACCGGTGGTGGCGGTATTATGCTTTGGGAGACGTTCTCTTGGGCGTCTCTGGGACCCGTGGTTGTGGTAGAGCAGACCATGAATGATACAGGATACCTGAACATCATTGTGGACCAGTTGCACCCTTACATGGCCTCTGTTTTTCCAGCTGGAAATGGAATGTTCCAACAGGACAACGCCCCGTGTCACAAGGCTAAAATTGTGTTGGAGTGGTTCCAGGAACATGATGCTGAATTCCAGTTAATGTCCTGCCGCGTAACTCACCAGATCTCAATCCGATAGAACACATTTGGTATGTCATGGGACGGCAGCTCAGAGTTCAAGACCGAGAATTCGCAATATCTCGGATTTGCGTGACCGTTGCTTAAACATCTGGTACAATCTGTCTCCGGCCATCTACCAAGGACTTGTGGCTTCCATGCCAAGGCGGGTTGAAGCTGTGTTGCGTGCCAAAGGTGGGCCAACTCGTTATTGACAGGTGGTCATAATGTTTTGGCTCTTGAGTGTATGTATATATATATATATATATATATATATATATATATATATATATATATATATATATATATATATATATATATATATATATATACGTATTTGCGGAATGTTTATAAGTACTGGATACAATTATTTCCGGAAAGTTGAATTATGAGTCTGTTGATTTATCGACACTCATTGATTAAAAATTCTCTTTTCATTTATTTTATCGTTAACTGGCACCAAAGTCGGAGAGTATTTCTAGAATAATTCGAGTTTTTTTGCCGTATCATTAAAGATTTTCCCCTTAAAATCAGCTTTGAACGCATTCAATGACCCGAGGATCCACTTAAATTTTCGATTTGTTTATAAGGCAAAATGTTTTTGGAATGTAGAATGACTTAAATGTCCAGAGAAATTTCAGAAGTTTTCCTTTATTTAGATTCTTAGTCATTTAATTTATGTATAATGCCCATTTTTTAACGGTTTACAATTTGATTTGCTTTATCCCTTTTTTATATGAAATGCATTTACTTACGGACATTTTTTTCGGGTAATAATTAAGAAATAAAATTCTTTATTTTTATATTTGGAAGGGTTCGTTAAAAAGAGCATTATCAAATGCATCCTGAAAACGGTATGTGTTATTTTATATTACTTAGAAATAGTAATTTCAAGTATCGGCCTGGCAAAATTTTCCAAGACTCTAAAAAAAAACAGTTTACTTACACACATACAAACACACACATATATATATGGGCACATTAAATATGTAGGATTGTCGTCCCTTCGTTGTTCCAGTGTAAAAGCGTACAACCCCCCTCCCCACTTGGCATCATCCCGGATGTATCCATAGGGTTACTAAGTCTATATTGTGGTTGCTGCGTGGTCACTGGCAACGATTCAACCCGGAATACCTTAGTTTCTATATTCGGCTCTTTCTGAAGCACTGGAAGCAAAAGAATGAAAACTGCTATAAACCAGTCTCAAGAAAAATTTTATACCACTTCGTATGAACTAAATATAAAGTGCGGGCCGAATATGCCGTTTAATTTGGCAGGCAAATCTGAGAAAAAAAAAGGCCGTCTACAGGAATATACCACGGAGTAATGCCTATGTTTAATTTTATATAATCTTACCTAGCTATGCACTGTCAAACATATACGTATTAAACCTTTTGCAAACGGAGAAGTAGTAGCATATAAATAATTCCTCATGTGCTAAATATATATATATATATATATATATATATATATATATATATTTATAAATTTAAAAAAAATACAAATCATCATAAGATGATGTAAAAATTTAAAGTGTTCTTCATAATATTTTGATTGAAATATTTTTATTTTCTGTTAAAAGCCAAAAAAAATTTTTCTTCAAGAACTTATTTATGTTTCAAATTTCTTTGTATCTGAATAGTTAATTTTTTTTATATCTTTCATTATGTAAAATGACATTGCATTATTTTTTTAAATAACGCGATTTATTATTTTGTCACTCTGCGTAAATAAGTAATTACAGCTGTGGTTTTCTAATAGAAAAAAATGGAAATATGCTTCTTGCTGTTCGTTGATTTCGAAACAATTATTTCAAAATAATCTATAAATATAATTTCTATAAAGTGAATCAAGATTAAAATTTTCACCGATTCAGATTTTTCTCGATAACAGTATGCACCTTTTGACATTTTCCCCACTCTTTTGACCTACGTAAAGCTTTAACACTTTTGAAGACAGGAGCTTGAAATGTTTGCATATGATAAACCATTGTATGAGAATTTTATTTTAACCTGTCAATCCATAGAAACTTCAGATTCGAGCATTTCTCTTTTAGCATAAATTTTGATAACAAATAACAACCTTTTTATAAAATATACATATATAAATTCTAATAAACCAAAGAGTGCCAAAAAACTATGAAGTTTCGATAGAAATCTTTCTGTTTTAAATCCCTGTATCATCATTTTCCCCCTCCAAAGCAATGCTTCCGCCCGTAATAGAGAGAATATCATTTCCAAGTAATTTATTTTAATGCCTAAAGAAATCAATTCATTTTATTTCCTTCATTTCAGCTGGAAATACTTTTTGAAGGGATTTCCAAGAAGTCAGCACCATAAAATGGAATATTGACTATTATCCCTTTTCTCTTCGCTGAAATTTATTATGCAAATGCATCATATGTTTGCCAGTGTATTTGGGGCTGCATTGTTTGTGTTTGTCTGAATTCCACTAAGATTGAGCTTTTGAAAAAGCAAGTTTTATACGATATCTACGTTGTCGTTTCACATACATAAAAAATCCGACTTTTTTTCCCATTTCAATGCAGAGTAAAAGTTTATACAAGCCCCATAAATCTGAATTTACGAAATATATAAACACTTAACCATTAACCTTTACAATAATACTATACACACAAGCACACAGACATACGGTTATATTAGTTTTTGTTACAGATAATAAACCTATGAAATAATATTAATCGATATGGTATAAATAAAATTTACTTAAGTACTAGGGAAGAAAGTATTGAAAATAAGAAATATATTTCCTAAAAGTATACAAATGTTAGATTATAAGTTCAGTTCATTAAAAGAAATATGCTGTCTTCTGTAAAATTAAATTTTATTAAGTGCATACCTACTCTGATAAAAATATATATTTTGCCTTAGTTAAAAGAAACAATTATAGTTATATAGAAAGCGGAAAATAATCAAATGTAATCAAAATTATTGATAGCAAGAAAAAGAAGAAAAATTGCATGAGTACACATGCACTGATTTAATAATTATATTTATGCAGTAGGCCAAGGGAATATGCCTTACTACTATTTTTTATATTTTCTGATAGTAGAATTTTTTGAGACAAACATATATCTGTCACCTTTTATCAACATCAAACACTGAAATGATTATTATCAAAAATATGCTTATATATATTTCTTTTAACGCATTAGAGATTCTTTGCAAGATTCTATGCAACATAAAGTAATTCGATTTCAAGCGTTCTGCAGATAATTTTATGAAAACTCCTAAATTTTGTTTGAATGTCAGACCCTCTTTTTAAGAGTTACGTAAAATGATGAAGTACACATAAAAAAATAATATATTAGTTTAGAAATAAAATTTACTAAAATTAACGAAACATGAGGGCTTGAAGTATCCTAGTGGAAGCTCGCCGGCTTTCAGTGCTGAATCCCACTGGTCGTTGAATCACGACGACCGTCATTAAATACCTTCGGGTCTAGACCGGATAGGGGTATGTTGAATCTGTAGATGGTAATGTGTAGAAGGTATTATCCCACTAGATATCACCCTTGGGGTTGCTCGGCACAAATTGTGGTGGCATCCGGTCAAGACGGACTTCAACCCTTCTTGTGTAATTATAAACTGGAGTCGCATTCCTCCGCCCACTGCCATCTATGGACCTGATATTGAGTTGATCCAGCCAGGAAGCCTAATAAAAAAAGATACATAAGAATTTAACTCTTGATAATGTTTTGACGATTACCACTCTTAATA
The DNA here is from genome assembly GCA_907164885.2 of Dolomedes plantarius. Taxonomy (NCBI): domain Eukaryota; kingdom Metazoa; phylum Arthropoda; class Arachnida; order Araneae; family Dolomedidae; genus Dolomedes; species Dolomedes plantarius. Next base: position 59,119,134 of record OU015496.1, on the reverse strand, counting down.
TAATTGGGGTACACATAATTTAAGGAATCAATTACAAATTAATTTTTTTTAAATTACATTCATTAATTGTAGATATGAACTTAAAAGAATAATTGGTATATTAATGGAATAAACGAATTATTAGCTTTATTAAACCTGTCTCTCATTCATCTCGTATATAAAAATTATATACAAAATCATATGAATATATATATATATATATATATATATATATATATATATATATATATATATAAATATATATATATATATATATATATATATATATATATATATATATATATATATATATATATATATATATATATATATATATATATATATATATATATATATATATATATATATATGTATGTATGTTTTTATTTTGAGAAAATGGTATTTTAATCACTCAATTTCCCTGCTTCTCATCTTATCAAATTTGAAATTGATAGGGAATATTTCAGAAAATCTCTTCCTTCCTAAATATTATATTTAATGTATCAGATAACTTGCCACTAAAGAAGAAACTTTATGCGTATACCCGTTTCATTATTAATCCACTTTTATACATCGCAGTCCATTAAATTGATTATTCTCATATTTTGTGAATAATTTTAAAGTACTGAGAAATCAGTATCATTTAGGGAAATAAATATTTAGATCCAATTCCTGATAGATTTTCATTTCGTGTGATCTTAATTTCCACAAATGAGACTTATAAAGGTGAGATATATCGAGTCAATTTATTAATTGGTTTGAAGCAGTAAATTTGTCACGACTAGAAGATCAGATATGTGCAAACGTATTGTATCATTAGCGAGAGATATCTCTTAGGCACTCCACCCTAAAAATTAATTAGCACGTAAATGGGAATCTTGTTTCTATTTGAATAGATTATTATTTATTTTTATTTTTATTATATTAACTTATCTCCATAAAAGAAATAAATAACATTTAGATAAGTGTAGCAACTAACATGTAATGTTATATGAGCAACGCCCGTTAATCTGTAATTTATTACGCTTACAGAAATACAGATCATTTTAATCAAATTAAAATGGCCTCCTTTAACGTAAACTGAGTTGATGCTTAAGAATTTTTTAATCAAAGGCATATTTTTTAGTGCCTTAAAAGAGTTAAAATTGTTAAAAAGATACAGGATGAGGAACAATGGATTCTCACATTTCATAAGGTAATAAATAAACGAATGAAAGAATTTACAGAAAGAAAATTGTAAGGTCCATATTTGCAAACATGTATTACAAAAACTGTACTTCTAACAATGTGTTTGTTTTTAAGTCTATGATTTTTCTTTTCTGAGCAAAATGTAAAATCAGTAATAAGTCCATATAGGATGAGGCAGAATGGACTCCAACGTTTCAAAGAGTAATAATAAACGAGCAAAACAATAAACTGTAAAAAGCATTATATTTTCGTTCAAGTTCTAACAATCCTATTAAATTTTCACTATGTTTTAAAAATAACATTGGTTATACAAATTGGTCACACAAATAACCAGTTGGAGCCAGTTATTTTCAATACACTGTGATTCAGTGTGAGTTGTCATAATCGTTTAGACCACTAACTTAGATGGAGAGCTAGCGATCAGGCTGGTATCTAGCCTGTATACAGGGGAGATAGATGGCTTGGTGGCTACAAGTGACACCGACAGTGGTATATTCCTTTGCGGCGCAGTGGTTTCAGTCTGAAACCACATGCTAAACATTTTTTTTAAATGCTCTTACTTTTGTCTCTATTTTCAACAAGTATTGCATAAAATCAATCTCCTAACTCTAAAGAACACCAATTGATGGCAGAACTAAAGTAAGTTTAAAGTTTAGAGGGTATACAATGGTGTAGTTAACAGGTCTTTTTCAATACTTATTAATTCCAATAGTTTTCAAGTAGAAATAATTTAAGGACAATAAAAGAAACAACCAAATTTCCTTCTTCTGGTTTAAATAATGAGAGGAAATTCTAAAATATGGAAAAATACCTCAAAATCTTTTTTTTATTTATTTAAATATGTAGCGGTTTCAGAGCGAAACCGGCGTGCAATAAGGGGTGTCACTTTTCCTCTATTTCTTCAACGCAACTTGAGACCGCGTCTGCTTGCTTGCTACAGCATACGGAGAGCCCTTTCACGATAACTCAGCTGTGTTGGGGGAAGGAGTTTAGGGGGTAATGTTTATGTTAATGGGAGAGTTTGGGTGATAAGAATCACGTGCATTCACAATAATCGAATATCACTGGATTGCAATTCTAAAAACTGCAATCCTTTTCATTTTCCATTTGATCTGATTCGGAGTGCGCCGCTTTTTTCCAGTAGATTTTGTTTTGGTCGAGCTAATATTTTGTATATAATTTTGTCAAATCTTTTTGCATATCAGTAGTGCTGTTTTTATATATTGTAGATGTAAATTTACATTATAGTGTTTCGATAGAGAATTAAAATGACACGTAAAATACTTAGCACAATTGAAACTTTAGCTCTATTTGATGAACTTCCATCGGATCCAGAGTCTGAAATATTAGGTGAAGAAAGTGATGAGGAAGAGATTATTCCTTCGTCTATATTTGACGGAGATAGTTCTTCACCTTCGGAAAGTGAGGAAGATGAAGCTTCTGATGTAAATGTGCCAGGTCCTTCACAAAGCACAGTTGTGACGTGGAAAAAGAAAGGGGCCATTTCGAAAACCCTTGCCGATTTTTCTGAAATGCAAGGACCACCAAAAGAAGTTTTGTCCATGCAAAATCCATCTCCAGTTGACATATTTTTATCAATATTTACCATTTCCTTTTTGGAGCATTTAGTCTTTCAGACTAATTTGTATGCAACGCAGAAGGCAAATCGTTCTCTCCAGTAACTCTTAAGGAAATACTGGTATTTCTTGCACTTAATTTGCTGAAAGGAATGAAAAAGCTTCCCAGTTGCCGTTATTTTTGGTCCTCAAATGTACTTTTTCATGATTCGTATGTGTCAAAGCAAATGTCCGTTAGAAGATTTTCTTGGTTGTTAGGTCATTTACACGTAAATGATAATATCTTACAGGCCAGAGGAGGAGATCCTAATTTTGACAAATTGTATAAGTTGAGGCCACTGTTACAGCATTTGTCAAAGCGATTTTTATAAATTTTTCTCCTTGGTCAGAATTAATCCATTGATGAATCAATGATTAGATTCAAAGGGCGAAGTTCGCTGAAGCAGTATATGCCAAAAAATCCAACCAAAAGGGGATACAAAGTGTAGATGCGATGTGATGAGTCAGGCTTTGCATGTGAATTCGAGGTATACACTGGAAAATTAAAGAAGTTGAAAGAAATCTTGGTGAAAGAGTTGTAAAAACCCTTACTACGTATTTGTATGGAAAAAATCATATATTATACATGGACAATTATTTTACATCATATGAACTTTTTCGATTTCTTGAAACTAAATATGTGTTTTGCTGTGGAACAGTAAATATGAACAGATAAAATTTACCCAAAAATCTTTCGGAAGATAAAGCTCTAAAACGAGGTGATTTTGACTGAGCAGTGATGGAATATATTGCTTGAAATGGAAGGATAAGAAATGCTTCAGAAATTTATCTAATACAAAGAACCCAGTTGAAGCAAGCCATGTAGACAGAAAAGAAAAAGACAGGGAAAAAAGTCTTGTCATCTTTCCGAAAGCAATCAAGGACTACAGCAAAAATATCGGCTATGTGGATTATTTCGACCAAATGAAGAGCACCTATGAAATTGACCGAAAGAGTAGGAAATAGTGGCACAGGATATTTTTCTATTTTCTTGATGTGACTGTAATAAACTCGTTTCTCGTATATCGCATGCATCCTGATAGCCAGCCGGAAATAAAAAATTCTAAAATCCTTTCGAACGGATTTAGTTCGAGCACTGATTGCAATGGGGAATAAGCAAGTTGCTCCAGAAAAATAAATTCCAAGGTCTCCAATTATGATTAAAAAACACAAACTTTATGTGCCCAAGGAAAAAAGACTAAAAATTGTGGCACACATTCCAGTAAAAGGAAAATCAAAACGATGTGCATACTGTAGCACTACTACAAAAACACGCCGTTCAAGATGGATGTGTGAAACATATAATGTAGGATTATGAATGTTACAAAAATATGCATCAGGTTTTTAAAAATTTCATTCAAAGTAAATGGCATATAAATTTTGTAAATATTTAACAAAATAAACCGAAATTACAGTATTCAATCTATAATTATTAGAAAATGTATTCCCATATTTTTATGCAAATGTAACAGCCCTGTTTTTCTATTTTAACCTGCATTTTTTAAAAATGCTACATAGAAATAATCTGGAAAAATTTAACAAGCTGGTGCTTTTTGTTTACAATTTCTCTCAAGAAAATTTTGAAATACGAGTAACTTTTTCTCTACTTCTGACACAATATGCAGAGACTGTAGACACGCACTGGATTCGCTCTGAAACCGGCTCCCCCCAGGTACTAAAAAGGGCTAATTTTTTAAAGACATTTTATCAGTCCATGGCATCAAGGCATCAAATTTTATACGTTATTTCATTAAAATTTGTAACGAATAAATCTTGCGCCGGAAGGGGATATAGGTTATGTCAACAGTTCGAAACAAATGGATCCATCATAAGGAATTTCCGGGCAAGAGCGGCGACACCTGTACAAGATCCTTATGGGGTATTAAATGCGCGCAAGCATTGACAGATGACGGCTAGACAGAACTTGAGAGGCTCTCTCTAGATCTTGCTGCTGCGTACAACAAGCAGCAAGGTTCATCAAAAGCAGCAATTTGTGCATCAAAAGTTTATAGATTAGTTTTACAGATTAGTTGAAGAGTAATAATTTAAAAGAATGATATATTAATCAGCAAATGGGTCATGGGAAGAATACTTCCCACCCCCATATTCTTATATAAGTATAATTTTTTTAAAGAAATGTTATCTTAAAACTCACTGTCTTATTCGAAATAATTAAAAATCGCAAGGCGATTCCTCTAAGAAAAAGTTGTTGATGAAAGGGTTATATAGGGAAGGATCACAAAACTTTGTTTAATAGGATTAGATAGGTTCCAAGGTTAGATTACTGTTCGGTGAAGAGGACTTTTTTTCTTCTTTTTAAGTTCACATTTTTTTTATTGTTACTTTTTAATTTGATATTTTTTTATTGTTAATTTCACATTAAATTTACATTTTGTTGTTTCTGTAAAGACTGAAATACTGTATCATTATACTGATGTAGTAAGTTTACGATATTCTGTGTTAAATTTTTTTAGACCCGTAGAAATAAGATGTAAACTTTACATTTAAAATCTTTGCTACAGTTATGAGTTTTAAAAAAGATTGGTTTGATGCCTGGTTAATTAGTGACTTCAAAACGGATTCAAATAGCAAGGAAGGAAAAAAAACAAACACGATAGCGGCAAGCGACGCCACATGAATAAAAATCTATCATTGTTATGAAGTCGTTGCATGTGATTTTGAGAAATAATAGACTTTGTTTGGTAAATAAATAAAGCATGCCATGCAGAGCAGATCCAATTACAAATATATAGTCCTCTAGCGTACCTGGTAACTGTAGACCTTTTCCTGCTCTTTGTACGTGGTCTTGAGCAAAGCATAGCCGATTAATACTCTAGAGTAGTGGTGGGCAAACTGTGCGTCGCAACCTACAGGGGGAAGGGGGGGGAGAATAGAAAAACTGTAAGGGTCACGGAAGGTTTTATGTAAACTTTTGTCATAACGAGATACATTTAATTAGAAAATGCACATTAAATTTTCTATAATTACAGGTTTTTAATTTTTAAATATTTATGTTTTTATATATGTGAAAAAATGATAAGATATTGTTAAATAACGTGTCAAAAAGTTTTACCAAAAACAAGTGCAGATGGTAAAGGAGACCTTTTTGTTGTTAGTACGCAAAGTGAGTATAAATCCAAAATACAGCGATTTTAGAATAGTTTGTCGAGATTTCCTTATTTCTATTTTTCTATTTTTTGGTAACATTTTTATATCTTACGAAAACCAAAAACTGTTTCTACCAAAAAAATTTTCGTATGATAGGAGGTTTTTTTTTATTTTTAGAAAGTGGGTGGCAGTCGAAAAAAAGTTTGCGCACACATGCTCTAGAAATAAAGAAATTCCAAATGCGGAACTTCTAAAAATTTAATGACTATTAAATATATAGAGAAATTTTATTTCCCTCTAGTGAAGCCAAAGGCCCTGCTTTGCTGAAGACACCATAAAAAGAGTGAAACCCAGGTCTGGGGATGCCTGATACATTGGAGATATTTATGGTTTAAATTTATAGTAATAATTCAGGGATGACTAAGACTTATAGGACTGATAAATTAGTGCAAGAAAGCACTCTACGTTGGTTGTTTGAGTTATCAGGGATAATCTGATGTCTTAAAATCTTAACACGATCTGTGTTTAGTGTTTAAATATAATGTTTCATTTGCCTAATATACGTATTTAATTATTAACTTCAACATTTAAGTCTACACTATACATATAGCGTAATAGTTAAAAATATAATGATAAGAACTTGAATTGCATAATGAATAGTCTCGCTATGTTTAAAAATTCTAAATAGTTTAAATAATTACTATCTATACTGTTAATTGCAGTCTATCCATTCTGAGTGAGGAAAAATTTTCTTATCATATATGGTAGTATACTGTACCAAAGTACTTTTTAAAAAATGCCGCTAGACTCGGATATATTCTCTGCAGATGATATCTTTCAAAATTGTATCAACTAATAATTTTTCATTAAAGTCTCTGCTACGTTATGTAAACTTCTGTACTTTAAAATGTAATTTCTGACAGCATAAACTGTTTTAAATATTGTTATGTATACTGTATATTATCCAGAAACATTTGTAAATATGTATTGCAGCGTTTTGCATCCCATATCTTAGGCTGAGTTATTTTTTCATGTTAATTACAGTATATAATAAAAGACTTTAATAGCTTTGATCTCGCTTTAAAGAAAATTTTCTGAAGTATTTCATTTATTGCGATGAGACGAAAATCTAAAATATGAACATATAATGAAAAATTTTTTAATTAACATTTCATGCAGTATTAAACCCGAAAATAGGAGACTTTTAATAGACTTTTAGTAGTTGAAATATAATTTAATATTTATTTCTCCTATGCAATAATATTTTATCACACACACACATACATACACACACACACACACACACACACACACACACATATATATATATATATATATATATATATATATATATATATATATATATATATATATATATATATATATATATAAACAATGAATCTTCTCTAAGGCGGCCAGTAATAGTTCGAGAAAAGGTAGCCGTATCAAAAGGTGCCTGTCGAAAATAGGTGCCTTCCATAACATTTGCTCTAAGGAGTCTTTAATCGGTTCTGACTAAAATATGGCCGTTTGCATGAGTTTTTGGCTAGAAAAGTTTCACTGTATTTATCTATGAAGCACTGGTATAAAGGGCGTAAGTCAAAAACAGTGATTTTTAGATACTTGTTAGTATTGATAAAAAAATATGTATATCGACTGATATAAAACACTTAGGTCTATAAATTTTGTATACATCATTACATTTCTTGTGTCATAATAAAATTTTTCATTCCAGTCAATAGACTTTTTTTTTAATCAATACTAACAAGTATCTAAAAATCACTGTTTTTGATTTAAACACTTTATACCGGGCATCATAGATATATACTTACATGTACTTTGTGCAAATAAATATACCAGGAAAGTACATTCGAGTAGGATAATATTCCCTCCAGAGTAACACTAACGCGTAACAAATTTATTAAAAAACAAAAATCGATTATTTGATATCATATTTCATGAAATGGACAAAATTTATTTTTACAATTCCGTCTAAACGACACTATTGGCTGGCGAAATAGTCAGTATGCACAGTACAATATAACATATGTATGGGAACTTTGGAACCTATTTCATGTCTATCACAGTTTTGCAACTTTTAGTTCCCTAAACCAAATTTCCCTTTTTTGTTTCAGTTCGTCAAATGTCATTTTCTTAATCTCATACTTGCGTGACATCAGTCTGTTAGTTTAATGATACTTTGATTATACATCGTCACGTTATGTGAATCTTTGTTATTTGAACGGAGTTCCTTGTTAAACATTGACCACAGTTTACTCGGAAACTGAGTATCATAACGCAAGTTACGATGAAGTATAAAATGCAATAACAAATTCTATGATTCGTTAATAGGATTTTCTTTTTTTTGATTGCGATAGTTAAATTTAGTCACCGAGTAATGTTACTTTTTGTGAAGTAACTGTATAGGTATGTGTATATTTATGACTCAAATATTTTAGACGTAATTTATTTGATACTGGTTTGGAATGGGCAGGTACACGTTATGTATACGCACACTATATATATATATATATATATACAGTCGAACCTCCATATATCGAAGTAGCAAAATGCCGGAAAAAAATTCGATATATAGAAATTTCGATATATAGAATTGATCTTAGTTTTATCATAATTCTCCTAAAACATTAAAATTAAAGCAAATTTTCGTTAACGAATCTCCATTTTCAATTTATATGCGAATCACATCAAATAAAAGTTAACTAAAAAATGAATTAATGTGAAAGATTTATTGAGTACTATATACCTTTAAAAATGCAATAATCCAGACAGTAGTTACAGTGATCACAGTTACATTCTTAAAAAAAAAAAAAAACTACGAATATCTTGCTGAACAGCCAGTTTTGCGGAAAGTTCAAAGAAATGCTCGCATTTATTCAGTCCATTAAAAACTTTATCAGGGGTCCACGAAGTATTGTTTCAAGCGCCCAAAATTGGGAGATTTTATTCTAAAGTGGAATAAAATCTCCCAATATGTCGCGAAAAAAATTTCGATATATAGAGATTTTTTCGATATATAGAAACAGTTTTTTTATGTAATGAACATGGAGATTTGCTAAGAGTTCGATATATGGAAAATTTCGATATAGGGAAGTTCGATATATGGAGGTTCGACTGTATATATATATATATATATATATATATATATATATATATATATATATATATATATGTGTGTGTGTGTGTGTGTGTGTGTGTGTATGTGTTCCTGACATTTTTTGTACACTTCAGCTTCTGCTTTATACTTTTAAGAAAAATTACTCTAAGATTAATCACCTGTACTTCATCCTAGACAAATGTAACTAAATTTCAGATATTGTACAACACCTTGACTCAACTTGGAAGATATAACCCATTTTCAATAAGCAGACATTATGAATGAAAATATATGTATCTACAGACCATATGTACATTGTGACCATTTTCTATATATGCAATATAAACACTTTAAACTCAACTACTGAACAATTATGTCCGATTTATTAAAAGGTTTTGCACCATTTTATCTGCTAGTACAAAGCTTTGGCTGCTCTTCTTGTTTTGTTCATATGCTTGTCTATTTGTTTAAAAAAAAAAGGCTTTTAGAGAGTCTTGACCTGTGTACTTAAATCGTTGGCTCGAGTTGAGCTTGTTTGTAATTGTAGAAAATTGTATCGAGAGGGCGCTGCGACGCCCGTAGAGAGGGAGAAGTTTTTCGTTTCTCAGTTCGTCCCTCGCTCTCGTAAAACAGGGTCATGTAACCCCCCGTTGGAATCCCTATCTGGGGAAACATTTTTCTATTTATCTTTACAATTGTTTTAATGTTACAAATAAACCAAAAGCCCAATATTCGTTGTCGTCCATTTGTAGTAGTTCGTCATAAATTCGAGAGTGGTGCGACGGTCGGGAATTTTGTAGTGTGTCGTAATTGGATTTTTTTGTGCTCATCGGTTCGTTTTCGAAGTGTGTTCAAGTCGTCGTTTTGGGTGAGAAATTTTTGTTGAAAGTTTTGTTGAATTGGTTTATTGTGACATTTGTTTTGATTGTCGTTAGTTATTTTGTTGACTTTGCCATTCTGTTTTCGTTAGTTTGGTTTCGTTTAATTGTTAGAAATTGTTGTAGTAATTTTGTTAGAAATTGTTGTAGTTGAGGTTGATTTTGTATTATTTGTTGTTTTGTGTTAGCGATTGTCAAAATGTCGAAATTGATAAAGCTCAAAACCAAACGGGATGTTCATAGAGAACAATTAACAAAGATAATTGACAAAATTGATAATTATTTGTTAGAACCGGATCTGAATCCTGATGTCTGTGAGTCTTTGTTTGAACAGTTAATTAGTAAAAGTGAAATTTTGAGTATGTTAAATGATGACATAGATAAACTAATTAATGATGAGGATGAAATAAGGGCTGAAGTTTTAACTGTAGATGAATATTGTGAAAAGGTAATTTCTGCAAAAATTAAATTGCAAAATAAAATTAAATCGTTAAACTTAAATTCTACCACTGAACATAGAACCACCGAAAATTCGTTATCATCGAAAACTCGTGTAGAAATTACTGCTAAACTTCCCAAATTGTCTATTGCAAAATTCTATGGAGAGCCGTCCGAATTTCTTGAATTCTGGAATCAATTTGAAAATTCAATCCACAATAACCCAAATTTAAATGAAGTTGATAAATTTTGCTATTTAAAGTCCATGTTAGGCGGGAAGGCTCTCTGCAGCATAAAGGGGTTTTCAATTAATAAAGAAAATTACGCGCAAGCAATCAAGTTGATTTCTGAAACCTTTGGAGAAAGGGACATTTTAATAAACTCGCACATCTCAAATTTGCTTAACATTAAACCAGTCAAAAATTCTTCTAACGTTCAGGCTTTGCGTAACTTGTATTTCGATTGTCAAACACAGATTCGGTGTTTGCAAAGTCTGGGAATAGATTCCGAAACATACACTACTCTTTTGACAAACATAATCTTGAAAAATCTCCCACATGATATAACGTTAGAATTTGCTAAAGTCAGCTCAGATAAATGTCATGATCTTCAAGAGTTAATGAGTTTCTTGTACAAAGCGGTGAGTGCGAGGGAGAAGGCTCAGAGAATCCAAGGTCACTCCACCCCTAAATTCTCCCCTTTGCTACTCAGAGGGGGGTCCAACTCTCAGTCGAACAGCACGAATAAGTCAGCTTTGGAACTTCACGCCAATGTTTCGAAGAGCGCGAATTCTAGCAGGTGTCTTTTTTGCAATGACTCACAGCATGGGAGCTCAGAGTGTGATATTTTGACTCTACAGGAGAGGAGAGATCAGCTAGTCCGTGAAAAACGTTGTCTGATGTGTTGTAAGATTAACTGTTTCGTAAAAAGATGCAAGGGGCCAACATGTAGCTTTTGTAAGGGTCGCCACGCCAAAACCATTTGCTTTAAACTCGAGAATGAAAAGAAACCGAGAGTAGAGGTTCAGAATGACGTGTCATTAAACCATGTGGTAAATGATTTGAGTGGGGTTTTGTTGCAGTGCGTTAAAGCAGAAATAGTGGGTCGGAAAAAATCGGGATTAGCCTTAGTTTTGTTTGATAATGGTGCACAACGTAGTTTTATCCGAAAAAGGGTGTCGGAGAAACTAGGTTTAAAGGTTTTGGGTTCCGAAAATTTGAAAATTTATTCGTTTGGTGCTAAGGCTCCTAGTACCGAAATTTGTCGCAGAGTAGAGATAGTTTTAAAAAATGTGTTGAACGGAGAGGAGTTTATCGTTGAAGCGCTAGAGGTCGAGGAAATGTCAAACGCTGTTGTGAAACTTCCTAGTAAAGAGGTGTCGGAAAAAATGAAGTCTAAGGGATTGGTGTTGACATGTTCAGATGAGTCATCAGACAAGTCTATTTCGCTATTGATAGGATCGGACTACTACTGGAATTTAACTAGAGGTGTCGAAAGGTTGAATTCTTCGTTAGTGGCAGTTGAAACTTGTTTAGGGTGGTCGCTTCATGGGAGATGTGGTGAGGCTGACGAACTTACATCTGTCAATCTGGTCCTCAATCAAGAAGAGTCAATTTCGGCAGAATTGAGAAGGTTTTGGGAGTTGGAGAGTTTAGGTGTACAGGATTGTGACTCAGGTGTTGATATTAGGGATCAGGAGATGATTAGAGAGTTCAATGAGTCGATTCGTTTTGTTGATGGGCGCTATCGTGTAAAATTGCCGTGGAGGTCGGGTGTGAAGGATGGTTTAGAGGATAATATAGGAGTTGCTCGTAAACGGTTTGAGGGATTGACTCGCAAGTTTAAGATGGATAGCATGTTTTTCGATGAGTACAAAGGTGTTGTTGATGAATATTTGAGAGAAGGTATCGTTGAAAAAACTTCTTTAAAAAATCCGGAAGAAAGATCATTTTATTTGCCCCATCATGCTGTCATACGGAAAGACAAAACAACTACTCGAGTACGCATAGTATTCGATGGATCTGCACATGACAAAGAGAAAATATCTCTCAATGACTGTTTGCACGCAGGTCCGAACTTGCATCCCAACATATTCCAATTGCTTTTGAAATTTCGCCAGAATGCTGTTGCGTTCACAGCTGATGTAAAGTCGGCTTTTCTGCAAATTGAATTGGATGAATCAGATCGTCAATTCACCCGTTTCTTCTGGGTTGATGATCCTAACGAACAACCATTTGTGCTCAACTTCACGCGGGTTCTCTTTGGGCTAACATCGAGTCCATACCTTCTTGCAGCCACTCTGAAGTACCATTTTCAGAAATACCAAGAACAACTGCCAGCTACATCGAATCTACTTTCGAATTGTGTCTACGTCGACGATCTAATAGGAGGAAGAGAAGAGGTTTCAGATGCTCTGAAAACCTCATTAGAAAGTATAAAAATATTCAGGGATGCTGGAATGGTACTCAGAAAGTGGACATCTAATTCATCCGAACTTCGTGAATTGTGGAGAGCCAACAACATTGAAGTCGAACAACCGGACACTCTTGTTCGTTCTGGCTTATCGTCGAAGGTCTTAGGTTTGGCCTGGGATCCAGATTGTGATATAATATACTTTTCCACCACAGAACTTGTGAAATTCGTATCTCGCAGAATAGACACCAAACGTTTTATTCTACAAATTGTCGGTAGACTCTTCGACCCGATTGGTTTCCTCGGACCGTTCATTGTAAGGGTGAAGTGTCTACTTCAAGAACTGTGGACATTGGGTTTGGACTGGGACCAAGAATTGCCTGACAAACTGACTCATAAGTGGCACTTGTGGTGCAAGGATGTAGAACAATTGACCAATGTCAAGATTCCAAGATATTATCTTTTCGAGCTTAATTGTGAATTTGTATCATTTGAACTTCATTGTTTTTCAGATGCATCGTTAGCAGCTTATGGAACTGTGCTATACTTGAGAAGTGTTTCTGCTGACGGTAAGGTAATCACAAGTTTCATATGCTCAAAGAGCAGGGTAGCACCATTGAAAACTATAACCTTGCCGAGGCTGGAATTAATGGGAGCATTGTTATCTGCTAGGTTAGTTAAAGAAGTGAAAGAATGCTTGAAATTTGATGCTAAATGTTTTTATTGGAGTGATTCTCAGATAACACTTTTTTGGATTAAGGGTAAATCTAGCAAATACAAACCCTTTGTAAAAAATAGGGTTGAAGAAATCCAATCTTTAACTGAACCTGGCAGATGGCATTTTTGCCCTGGTAAACAGAACCCAGCTGATGTGCTATCTAGGGGTATGTCCGCCACAGACTTGGCTGAAAGTTCATTGTGATGGTATGGACCGCCGTGGTTGAGACAACCACCGGAATTTTGGCCCCCTTGCGAAAAATTTGATTCTGAATATTTTGAACCTAATTGTGATCTTGAATTGAGAAAAAACTGTGAAGTAATTGTGCAAAATAATTGTATTTCAGAGAACGAAGGGTTTATTTTGAATTTGAACAATTTTTCTAATTTAATGAAAGTTTTAAGAATTACTGCATTGGTTAATCGTTTTATCGCGAAATTGAAGCATTTAGAATATGAAATTGGTCCACTTACTGCAACTGAATTAGAAATTGCAGAAAATACTTGGATAAAGTTCGAACAATCTCTAGCCTATCCTTCGGAATTGCATTGCTTGAAAACTGGCAAGCCAGTTTCCACCGAATCGAAAATCTTTAGTTTAGCCCCATTCTTAGACAATAACGGAATACTTCGTTTAAAGGGGAGGATTGAGCAGGGTGAATTATCTGAGAATGAAATTCATCCTATTATTTTGCCTAAATCAAAATTTGTAGAATTATTGATAATTAGAGAACATAGCAAAATTTTACACGGTGGGGTGTCAGCTACTTTGGCAAAAATTCGCACAAAATTTTGGATTGTGAAGGGTAGGCAAGAGGTAAAGAAAATTTTGAATAAATGTTTGATTTGTCGGAAGTATACTTTGAAACCTGCGAGACAGGTAACTGCTCAGCTGCCAAAGGACAGGATTTTGGAAAGGCCGCCGTTTTCAGTTACAGGGGTCGATTTCACAGGACCTGTTTATTTGAAATCAGATAAGGACATTCGTAAGTCCTACATTGCTTTGTTTACCTGTGGAGTGACACGAGCAGTTCATATTGAACTCATTTCCGACATGTCAACTAGAAGTTTTATTTTGTCTTTAAGGCGATTTCTGGCTCGAAGGGGAAATTGTGAAGTCATCATTTCGGATAATGCTAAAACATTCAAAAACACAAATGACATTTTAGGACAATTTTCAAAAATCATTCTAGACAAAAATTTGAAGGATTTTGTTGCGATTAACGGCATAACATGGAAATTTATTGTGCCTAGTGCCCCATGGTGGGGTGGATTTTATGAGAGGCTCATGAAAAGTGTTAAGGATCCTTTGAAAAAGATCCTAGGCAAGGCTTTATTATCTTTTGAAGAAATGATGACTATCCTCACAGAAATCGAATGTGTTTTAAATAATCGGCCACTTACCTACGTAAGTAATGATATAAATAAGCCACAGCCTCTTACTCCGGCTCAATTTTTGTTTCCTGGTCAAAATTATAGTTATCCTGTGCATTTTGCTGATCTTTTCAACAATGAGTTATCGACAAAGAAAAATTTAAATCGCAGAAAATTGTACCAATCTAGACTTTTGAAGCAAATTTGGCGTAAGTGGAAGGAAAATTATCTGCTTCAATTAAGAAATGCCCATAATTTTATAGTTCCTTCTCCTAAAGATAATTTAAAAGAAGGTGATGTGGTCTTGTTGGAAGGGTCAGCGAAATCTAAATTACTTTGGCCTTTAGGCATCATCGATGAAGTATTCGTAGGTCGTGATGGACACGTAAGATCTTGTCTTGTTCGTACTTCAAGTGGCCAGTATAAACGTCCCATACAAGTTATATATCCTCTTGAATTAAATGATTAATGTTTTGTATATACTTTAATACCTTTTCTTAGATTATGAAAATTTTAAATTTGTTTTGAAGAACTGTGTACATAAATTTAGGTCTCTTTTTGTCAGTAAGTTTAAAATAATATTTGTTCTTCTATTGATGTAAATTTGATTATTTGTATTGTATTTTGAGTGTTAGTGCCATTTTATTAAGTAGTTTATATACCCTACATATTGTGTAATTAGAGGTGAACATTTTGTTCACGGTGGGGTGTGTAGAAAATTGTATCGAGAGGGCGCTGCGACGCCCGTAGAGAGGGAGAAGTTTTTCGTTTCTCAGTTCGTCCCTCGCTCTCGTAAAACAGGGTCATGTAACCCCCCGTTGGAATCCCTATCTGGGGAAACATTTTTCTATTTATCTTTACAATTGTTTTAATGTTACAAATAAACCAAAAGCCCAATATTCGTTGTCGTCCATTTGTAGTAGTTCGTCATAAATTCGAGAGTAATTGTTATTGTTATGAATTAAATTTGCTTGTCAGCACATATTGTGCTGACACTAATTTTGTAATATTCTGCTTGTCATCGGTAATTGTTTAAATATGCTTGCCTTTTGTTGTCAGTACGAGTTGTTTTGACTCTATAATTTATTGGTAGTACGATTTGTACGGACTTCAATATTGTAATATGTTGGGATTAACAAAGATAAAAGGGAGTTGATGTATATGGCAGTGTACCCATATATTGGGTAACAAAAGGGAAAAGAAGGTAATTCGGTTTTGACTTTTGACATGGTTCTGGTCGTTGGTAAGGAGTGAACGACATTGCGTAGATGAACTATGACTTCTGATGATGTGCGGTGCCCTATTGGACACAGGGGCTAAGGGTGTGGCTGGGTGTCTGTGCCGGGAGTTGCTTAATGTCGAGTAGGTTGCCATCGCGGAAACTTGGGATTTGTAGTAAAACCTGCCGTATCGGCTACCAGCTTGGGCTGGCTTAACCCTTTCAGGGATAACAACATCCCCCGTATGCACGGTGCAGATTTTTCTCCTGATTTTTTTTAACCTAAAGAATCTTGAAATATTTTCCAATTAAAGGTTGCAATTTTTTTATTTCTTTAATCTGATAACATATGACAGAACTAAGAATTTATCTGCTCATTTAACTGGAATACATTGAATGCAAGTAAAAAAAAGACTAAATTTAGGTGTTTGCACTGTGCAAACGGCGCCCTTCAAAGGGTTCAATTCTCGAATCTTTATCTTCTAGTATATTTATTAAAATAAAATTATCAGAAAATATGAAAGTTTTTACACATTTGTAAATACCTTAATTTAAAACAATTATTCCTGCCACACTGTGACACTATAAGTTTATTATATAACAACCAGTATGACTAGGTTTATTTAAACCATAAAGTAATATTTACATAAAATACGAGTATACACTATACCTTATTTTTATTTCTTAGTATTTTAGAAATATTAAATTTTAGAATAAACGATTGACTCATAATTGGGCATTGTTTTGAAAAGTTTTAATGTTTAATTAAATATCTGGTAGGGTACATCACATGTTTAGATATATGAGAAAACTTATATTTTTACGCAAAATAGTTTTCATTTATTAACTGGATAACGAACCATCCGGAACTGGAATTTTTAATTTAATACTTTATTAATCTCTATTTTTTAGTCACAAAGTGTAGTGTGGTGTTTGGTTCCGTGCAGAATAACACTGTGTAATTACGAGAAAAGTATTCTTTTTTTAAGAATGAAACATCTTTAAAAAAAGTACTAAATTATCTATTTTCAAACGTTAAATAAAGTGCAAATAGAAACATAATTTCATGCTAAACATCCCGGCTACAGTACTTATTGTAGAGGTTAATAATAAATACTTAGTTTTTCCAGTTTCAGTGAGAGGTGTGGTTAAATTCAAATTAATTAGCGAGAAATAAAAATTGAATGTATCCGCCATCATTATTAAAGCTATGTGGCGTGATTTCCCCCTATAATATTGATTCATGACTTATATTTCCTATCTGTTTCAGAAGTTACTTCGGAAGAACCTGTAAGTCCTTAACTGATTTATTGTAATTTACAGAGTAATCATCATTCATGAACCTACAGATTTATCGAAATTTTAAAATACAGATTTATCGAAATTTTAAAATTCAGATTTATCGATATTAAAATAAAGATATCAAAATAGTTAGCGTTAATAGTAGTATCAGTAGTATATATATATATATATATATATATATATATATATATATATATATATATATACATACATAACTAATTGACAGTTATTATATTCATAAAAAATGTACAGTTTTTTCATATGAATGAAAGGAAGAAAATAACGTATTTTTTTACCAGAGAAAGATGCATCTGATATCAAAAAGAAAGTGCGTGATAATGTAGATTTTTTTTAATTGAAAGGATATATAAAATAGAAATAAATAAATAAATAAAGTACATAGATAAATTATTAACGGTTTGAAAAAAATAGTTTTTTAACAATTTTAACAATATGCTCGCAAATAGCAGAAATAGTAACATTTCTAAAAATAAAAACAAAAAGTACGTAGAAGGGTTAACTTTTTTAATTGAAAAGATAAATAAATTATAAATAAATAAATTTATTCATTAATCCATAATATTTAAATAAAATATTAATGGCTTGGTAAAATACAGTAGTAAAATATTTAATAATTTGCGCGAAGGTTTGGTAGAAACGTAAGTGAACGCAAGTGAACGCAAGTTAACGTAAATGAAAAGGCTTAGGTCTGCATGCAATGTAAGGTTTGGTGAGTTACGGTCATGTTTTTGCTACATAATGGCTAATTATATCCGGACCTACAGTTTAAAGCCGATTCTGAATGTCTGCATACATCCATGCCAACACTGGGACTCGAACCTACTGGATCTGAACCGAAAGCCAACGCCCTAGATATTCGGCCATCACCTAGCTCATGGAGGTAAGGGAAAAAATTAATGAAAAACTTATTAAATAAAAACACATTAAATTTCTTATTGTCTTTTTAATAGTGATAGCTTTCAATCACAGAACTGTCCGCTCTCAAGTCGAGATAATAAGTGTCTTCTAGACTCCACTTTCGAATTTTCCCTACGTTAATATATTCATGTATTCATGCATAAACTTCTGTGCGTTTGAAACCTTCCTTTAATATCAGTGATAACTTCCTTCTAGTGGGAAAAATTCTGCAAAAGAATGAATAACAAATTTTAAATTATTCTGAATAACTCTTTTCCTATTCTCCAGTTTCTCTTGCTGAGGTATCACGCACTTTTCTAAAGATCACGTGAGAAAGACCGCAAAAAAAAACCCTCTTTTTTTTATATAGTCCATAAATAAACCTACATGGTCAAAGCATGTTTTTCTTCTCACGCACATAAAGCTTTCGTTTATTTAAGTTCTTTGAGGGGTATTTGCACACCCTTAAAAAATTTTGGAAGTAAAAAACAAATAGAAAAGTGTAAGTTCCAAAACATGTTCACTACATATTTTTTTTTTCGGAAACGATTTAATAGGCGTTACTGTATTAAACAAGATCTATATGTCTACTGGTTCTCGAATAATGCAGGTTTGTATCTACTTATGAGGCATTTTAAAATTACTTCGATTGTAGTTCAAACAAAAATACAGGAATCCTGGTAAATTGTCCGTCTGTGTAATTGATTAAACAGTTAGGAAAAGTAATTACGCGATGTAATTTTGGCTTCGTATACAACACCTTTTTTGCCAATCTTTTAAAGTTTGTTATGAATGATTACTTTCAAATAATGCCAAAACTTGAAAAAGTCGAAAAAAGTGACATATTTTTCACTTTGCATTTTCCCAATTGAGGAAATGAATTACATTTATGTCAAATCTGCGGTGAATGAATTACTGGAAACTGCATTAAGATTCTATTTAAATACCCCATCAACAATCGTGGATTGGTAAGTATATAAGAGTAAGGAGATATATTTCTCCTATCAATAAAAAAAGATCAGTGCTTTCACGCACCTTTTGTTTTAGACTTTTAAGATTATTGTTTTTTCTACCAAACCTGCGCGCAAATTCTTAAATATCTTACTACTGTATTTTACCAAGCCATTAATATTTTATTTAAATATTATGGATTAATGAATAAATTTATTTATTTATAATTTATTTATCTTTTCAATTAAAAAAAATTAACACTTCTACTTACTTTTTGTTTTTATTTTTAAAAATGTTACTATTTCTGCTATTTGCGAGCATGGTGTTAAAATTGTTAAAAAAACTATTTTTTTCAAACCGTTAATAATTTATCTATGTACTTTATTTATTTATTTATTTATATTTTATATATCCTTTCAATAAAAAAAAATCTACATTATCACGCACTTTCTTTTTATCCTTTTATAAATTTTTTTAAACTATACCTTATAGTTTACCTTACATTACGTGGCTTTTTTAAAATCAAACAAAACTTTTTTGTGGTTAAAGTTTTAAAATCAAATAAATTGAAAGAAAATATTGAAAAAATATTCTTCATTTTTTTTTCTAGCAAAATTCCTGCTTGATTCAAATATGAATCAGCATGTATTAAAACACTTACCTTACACTAAAATGAAAATTCAAATCTTTCTAAAAAATAACCATAAAATAAAATAACAATTTACAATCACATATTATAATAAAATAGCGGTATTGAGTCTCATATATTAAAACAATTTCTTTATTTATCAAGGCACAGTGTTATTCTCCATTTATAATACCCTATAAAAGATTATGCTTTACAATGCGGAACTAAATTTTTACGGTCTGAAATTTAATTTGGATAATAATTACTTAAAAACTTGTCATATCTGAATTAAGTTATTTTCAAATTATATTTGAACATTTTAAAAAAGAAACTAAAAGGGACGCAGGAAAATCAAAATTTCAATATTTTATAAAATGAAAATAAAATTATAATACTTAGCGATTATTTAAAACATTTGTATATCTTTATTATTCTTCAATAAAGTTATTATTGAAATATACTTTGACAGAAAGCAAAATATTTGGTATTTTTTTTCGATTTTGTATTTGAAGACAGAATTTAATAGTGATTAACTCAATGCCTTGTGATGCATATGTGAATGATATCATTGTTCACTGATGCATATGTGAAAGATATCATATTACTGTTCAAAACATAAATATAAAATCAGTAAAATTGAAAACTATCATAACGTGTTATTACACTTACCTTACATCTATAAAATTAATATTTTTTCGCTTGTTTAATATTCTTTATCAGCTTATAAATACAGATTCCCCACGAGGAATCTTACAAATCATTCAAACAACAGAATAGCTAAATATAACGACGACAAAAACTACGTATGTGCTTCTATCTACTAGAATACAGAGCACAGTGTCTGTGTCTGTAAATAATAGGTAATAGGTAGTTCGGATTGAGGAAGATATGGTAAGCTATGCAATAGCGGCAAATATTAAATACATTGGTTTCATATTAATGGAAAATAGAGTCATTCATATATGAATCACGATACAGTGTAGGGCTAAACACTAGCTAAATACCATTGCTTAGCAACTGAGCACATATGTAGAATCCTTAAGGTCCTTTTTTTTCATTTGAGTTAAATTTACTTTAGCAGTCAAGTGTAATTATTTCTCAGAGAACATCAACCTTTAATTTAACTAACTTAATCTGGTATTAAAGAATGAATTAAGAATGTTTTTTAAATTTTTGGGAATTTATGGCGACAATGGACCATGTAAAACATTTTTTCAAATTTATTAACCAATTGCTATGAAATTTTGTATACTTATACAGTGTTTTTTAGAGTTGGAAATTCTAAATAAAAAAAATCAGAATGTAATTAATGAAGATATTAATTAAAATCAGTTTCTAAATTACTCTATTTAAAAATGCTCCATGCACATTAATTTTTGTCTCATATATCTAATTTTCTCTCTTAAGCTAGCTTTATATAGTTATAAAAGAAGTTAGTAGCAATATTTGATTTACAGTGATATTTATAAAAGCTAGAAATAAAATCGATAAAAATAGATCATTTTATGCAAAATTTTATAAAAAAAAATTTTTATCGTAAAAATTTTAAGTTGTTTTAAAATAGTATAATGAAATGTTTTCTAAGTTTTATTCTAACATATATAAATAATCATTTTATGAAATTTTATGAAAATTCAAGAAAAATTACGACGCATGGAACATTTTTAATTTACCGAAACGACATGAAAACTTGTTTTGAGAAAATGACATTTCAAGTTTTAATTTGACTAACTTTTCCATTGTTTAAGTTTGAAAAAAATACTTATAACTCGGTTAATAATGATCGGATCAACATATTTATTTTTAAATTTAAAGCTGATGAGCTGCAGAATCACTTTCTGGAAGAAAAAAATTGTTTTGGGGACATATTTTTGTCAATCTGAAGGTCCATTATCGCCTTAAGATTTATTTTAACCCTTCGAAAAGTTCAATTCTCAAGGAAAAAAGCATTGTTAGCAGCTAGGACATTAAAAGTACCACAATACAAAGCTTCAACTTTCTAGGCCCTATGTTTCCAGACATACAGTGATCAGTCAGTCTGTAAGTGGTATTTGTCTTTTATATATGTAGATTTCATACATAATATTTTTCAAAATAAAGATATTTTATTTAGGATAAAAATATAAATGCTAGAAAGTGTTTTTGTTGTATATAAGTATCACTTATTTTAGATCATAGAGAAATGAAAAAAAAAATAAACAAGTCACATTTCCAAACATTAACATAAGCCAGTGAGAAAATAGAAAATGTTAAGCATTTAACACACTTTCCTCTCCTCTTTCTTTTATTGTAAGTAAATAAATTTATTTAGATAAAGGATTCATAATCAGATGGTATTCAAAAAACGGGTTTTTTCCAGTCGCAGAATATTCAACCGAAATTATTTTCCAATATTTTTCATGATCCTATTGACATTTTTGTGAAAATACAAGCTTTTCACAGATAACAGTTTGAATTTTTAAATCGAAATCTCATTTCGTATTCAATAAAAATATTCTGTCTGAATATTTTGCATAACTTTTCTCTGTTTTTTAAAAATATTTTAAGCTGTATTAATTCAAAGTAAATATCTTTTTAATATGCAGAGAAAATATTAATGGAAACTACAAGAAAAAGAAGGAATTATGAAAAGTTCTTAAGTTCCTACAAAATCGGCTTTATATGCTTTTTTACTCATTTAAAGAGGCTAAAAATATGCTTTTTTACATACAGAACGAACTTTATAAAAGATTTATCTTTCACTTATCGTCTTAACTAGAATGACTTGAGGGAAAAATTTTATTTTCCAATGCTATGGAATTTTTATCCTATGTTAAATACTGTCTTCGGAAAAAATAGTTTTTGAGTTTTTCATTATCAAAAAATATGTAATTTTTCTTTCTATAATTAAACGGTATACTTTATTCACAATCTTAAACTAAAACTTTTTAAAAATTATCTTAGTAAGTTTGAAAGTTTTTTTTATATATATACAGTACATTGATATTCGCTCATTATGAATTATGTAATCATTAAACACATAAAAATTATCAAAATTTGTGCTAAATAAATTTGAATTTTCTTTATTAACTACCAGAAATATGTTTTGTATTTAAAGAAATAAAATAGGAATGTGATTTTTAAAGTTTTTCCGGACAGCATAGAGAGTTTGGACGCTTAAAAGCAAGCGCAGTTAACACTGCAGATATTTTGTAATGTGTTTCATTATATGAAGAACAGTACAGTAAATTTAACAACGGGTGGATAAAACAGTTAGAATGTTTTAGTAGTTATGCGCCAGTACCGACAAACTCAAAAGTGAGTTTCTAATTATAGTGGTTCTTATGATAAACAGCCTATAGAAATATATGCATAAGTCTAAATTAAGCCGTCCGAAAAAAAAGCCCTGGCCTACATAATCAATTTAATTTGACCAAACAGAACCTGTTTCTTTTATTTTATCACACACACACACACACACACACACACACACACATATATATATATATATATATATATATATATATATATATTCAGTAAAAACTGTTTATAAGAACACCGGTTATAAAAACATATCGCTTTTAGTGACTTAAAATTTGTTTCTGGAAAAATAAATCGCTTATAAGAACATGTTAATTGGGAAGTAGCATCACGTTGTTCTTCAACCATTTTATCCCTTTTTTATCTAAAAAAATGGACTTAAATTAAGAAACTTCGAAAAAGTCCACATGCTGACATAGAAGAAGCCCTTTTGTATTGGTCTAAGATTCAAAGGAGTGCCAACATTTCCCTAATCGGACCGATTTTGCAAGGGAAAGCAAATGAATTTGCGAAGCTCTTTAAAAACATTATTTCGTTTGTTCAACTTCGTGGATCTAGAGATTTCGGGGGAGGCATTCCATTGTGTTCGGGAGAATCAGTGGCGAATCGAAGGCTGTGCCACCAGGTTTGGTTTGGTTTGGAAATCTACGGTCAACTTTTTGCTACACGAGCCCTAATTAGACCCGGACGTACAGTTTAAAGCCGATTCTGAACGGCTACAAACAGCCATGCCAACAGTGGGACTCGAACCCGCAGGATCTGAAACGAATGCCAGCGCCCTAGCCATTGGGCCATAACCTGGCCGCAGTGCCACCAGGAGTTTCTCATAACTGGCTTAAAACCGTTTGGATTACGTTAAGAGAAGATTATGAAGACCATGGAATCTTCAATCGTCAATTAAAAAAAATCGAATTGTTTCCTACCTGCTGGTTTTCTTAGGGTTCAAAATCCTCCCATTTTTTAAACTCAAGACGCTAGAGGTGATACGCTTCAAGACTGGGTTCGAGATTTTCCAATTGAACAAGATTCACTTCAGGAATATGAAGACAGATTTGGCTCTTGAAAAAGATGGGAATGTAACGGATGAAGATATTATTGCAGGCGTAAATGCACAGATTTCTGGCAGAGATGATGGGATTGACGACAGTGACAGTTCAAAAGATCTTTTGAACGACTGTCCTTGTCGGAGTTTAAAAGAAATGTTTTCAGAAATTAATACTTAAAAGAAATTTTTAGCTTGCAATAACGATTTTGTGAAGGAGGCGATAAAAAAAAGCTGTCAAAGAACTTGTCGCGATAAACGAAAATTGTTTTTATTTACAAAAAAAAATAATAAATAAATAAAAAAATATTACAGACTATTTTTCAGAAAATGAATAGACATGTAAAAACAAAATAGTGCATTATGTATGTACATTCATAATACCTACATAGTTATGTTCATTTTTCTTTTTAACGTTTTTAGAACTATGTATTTCAAAAAGTTCAAAAATACATACTTATATGAAAAGGAGCAGTGTGTTTTTCCTTGATTGAAATTGAACCTTTCAACCCTTTTTTGAACGTCATGCTTCAGGTGTATAAATAGAAATTATGTGACAATGAATTTGGTATTTCCAGCAGTTGTAATTTATCTATCGAATGCAAGAAATCATAACCTGCAGATTATAATTGTATTTGTATGTAATATTACTATGAATAAAGTAATTTTGTACAAAGACAAACTAGCTTATGACTTATAATATAAAATATGTAAATAGCTGGATTATCTTACAACAACATTTAATGTGTCATAACATATGAAAATTTAACTGGTCGTTATTTGTTTTCAGTTGCAAAATTCTATGACTTATGAAAATGAAAACCATTATTTTTAAAAAAAAATCAATTGAAATGTTTTAATAATATTAATTAATAAAGGATTATTTCGCACAAACCTCCAAAGTACCTAATGTTTCCATTATATAAATATTCAACTCTCTCTTATGTAAAAAGGCAAAGCGCCAAGTTCAAACGAGGTAATTTGTTGCAATGATCCCTATGGAGTTAAACTAACAGAAATCCATTTGGTGCCGTTTCAATCCTACTACTTAATGAAAAGCTGTGAGATCAAATGATGGCATAGTGCATTTCGTATTATTCATTGCCCCAAAACATTTGAAAATAAGAAAACAAGTTGGATGTTTGAAAAGAATCTGAAGAAAAAAAAAAAACTTCATTTAAAATAATCATGAAAATTTAAGTTACATTTTTGCCATAGGAAGATGTGAAAGGCAACGTATACTTTACGCATAAAATAAAGGTTTTTAACTTTATCGAACAAACGATTCTTCATAAGAGAGCGATAAAAATTCATTTCGTTCTAAAAATTTAGTATTTCAATTCTATTAATAAGAAATTATAGAACTGTGAGAGTTATGAGATCAGATGATGGCATAATGTATTTCATGTTCATTATTGCCCAAAATATTTGAAAATAAGACAATAAAATAGGGACATAAAAACATTCAGAAATTTGAAAGAATTATTGTAGAAAGAATTATTGTTAACAAGAATTTTGTTAAAAATAATCATTAAATGTTAAGTCACATTTTTAATGGTAAACGATGTGAAAGGCAAGATATACTTTATGCATAAAAAATAGATTTCTATTTTATTCTTCTTTAAATGATGAATCTACATTAAAGAGTTTTGAAAATTCATTTCTTTCACAAATTGAGTATTTCTGTACTATTAATAACGAATTAAAATACGAAACACCAAAGAACTTAGATGTAGGAAATAGCGTAAATGGAAATGAAGAAATTCTCTTTTGGATTAAGCTTTATTTTTCAGGAGGGACATAAGGTTCCCCTGACCTTAGAAAAAATATAGAAAAAGTAAAGTATAGAAAGAACTTTCTCAGTACTCTTCTTTTATGTTATAGCTCTTTGGAAACCATTCAGGTACGGTCTTCTATTGATATTTTATTCGAACTGCAACAGCTAGTATAATTTTTTTTTAATATAAATATGTTAATGAAAATCGATTGCAGATGTCTGCATGGACGCAATTCAAATAAAAATTAAGGAAAATATACAAATTCCCTTCTTGAACTGAATTAGAATATTAAATTTTAAATCTTCTAATATATTATTAAAATTATGCATTATAGTATCAAAAAAGAATTGATTTCTTTGGATGATATTCATTTGCAAATAGCACTGATAATTCATATAATATAAACAACAAGATTTCGAAACATATAAATGTTATATTCAAAGTTTTAACAAAATTAGATTTTGTTACTGTTTTATTGTGAAAAAAATATTTCTTTCGAAGAAAATATTAAAATTTGATAAAATGAAAAATTTCAATCATACTTATTCGTTGTTTGAGATTGTTTATTCGAAGTTTAATTATTGATATTGAATCGAATGGAATTAATTCCTACCGATCAGTTTATGTAATTAAAATTTAATTCATTACCGTTGCATTTACTGAATAATTATTTGTCGAAATAATACTGCGTTAGCCTGAATTAATATCATTGTATTTCTTATGATAAAAGTATACTCATACTATTTCTATGTATAATGAAGATATTTAGGAAATCTTTAGCTCTATATCTATGAAATATTGTTTTCAATTCAAGAAAATTCACTATAATAATTCCATATTTTACCATAAATAAATAAATTAATTAAAAATATATTTTTCTATGTATGCATCCATGTAAGGACTTACAGCAACAGTAAGTCAATAAAGCAGTAACAAAATCTAATTTTGTTAAAACTTTGATTATAACATTTATATGTTTCGAAATATTGTTGTTTATATTATAGGAATTATCAGTGCTATTTGCAAATGAATGCGCGGTAAATTTTAAGCGGTAAATTTTAAAAATTACTATAAATGTTAAATTTTTAAACAAATATTGTATTAAGGTAAGTTGGGGTAACTGGGCCATCCCCTCCCAGATTTTTCCTTTACATATCAGGGGGTAATTTCACTCTGTTTTGGAAACACTGGTAAGCAGAAGTCAACAAAACAACAGCCCTTTGGTCTCCAGCTTGGTTGAATAATGTTTTATGACTGGTAATGTTTCTTTTTGTATTTGTCATCAAAAAACATAGTTCTACAAGGGTGAATTCAATAATTTTTTATAAGTCTATTTTTATCTCTCAAAAATTAAATGTAAGAATTTTTAGCTCAGTTAATGTTAAAATAGCCTTCTGTGTTAAAGGTCTGTGGAGTCTAAAATTTAAGGTCTGTGCAGGGTATGACCCAGTTAATCCATCAGATCTTGTGGTTTGGGGTAACTGGGTCATACCTTCATGGTAACTGTGTCCAGGTATGGCCAAATTACCCCACACTGATCCCCTTATGCTTATATTAACTACTACTAACCCAGCCTAAGTAACTGAACTAATTAAGTTGTGTTAAAAAGTTGCAACAACGTCAATCAAGACAGGTCTCTATAGATAAAATGTTGTTGGAGAAATTTATACTTTTAAATCTTGTGGGGTTTCAAACATGTTTTCTTTTTTTTCTTACAACTCACCCAAGATTTGCATCATATTTACATAGAAATTATTGAGCATGAAAATATTTGAGTATGAGTAAGTTTAACTATTATAAGTTAAGTAGTTAAGTCACTCATTTGTGTTCTTTTTCTGTCTTAAGTTTACTACTGGCTAAGTTATTACAAAAAACCTTTTTTTGCAAGTGACAAATTAATTCGCCTATTAACTCATTAACTAACTCAGGGCTTATTAAACTCAAATTAATATTCCATTTTTAAATAGAAAAGGCCATTACAGCTACTAACTAAACGAGAAACTGTGTTTGTACTTTTTAAAATGTGTTTATAATCAATTACATTGTGATTTTCAATCACTTTGTGTGAAATTTTTTTCTGGTGTTCGCAACAATCTATATTGCAACATTGGTAATTGCTTTAAAAAAATATTTTTAAATGGGGGTACATTTTTCTTTCTTTCTAGATATACAAGCATTGGACCAATTTACTTAGTCACAGATTCTATAGTTTAATATGAGAAATAGAACTGGGTGGCCCAGTCACTCCAATTATCAGGTTATACAAATATATATATATATATATACATACACTGCTAGCCACCCAAATTGCAACACCAAGAAAGACAAGAGATATCACAACAAAATTTATTCTGTAGATAACATGTTGACCAAGTATCAAATGATTAAATTTATAGACTTCTGTGAAGTGTGGTTCCTGCCAAAATCAGTAGCCAGAGTAGCCGCCATTGTTGGAGATCACCGCTGCCACACGCATCGGCATTGATTCAAAGTGACTTTGTATGAGTTCTTGGGGTACAGCAGACCAAGCAGCTTCCACACGTTGCCAAAGTTGATCTGATGCGGCAGCTGGGGATGGAATCTGGGTCAATCGTAGAGCAACCATGTACCACATGTTTTCTATCGGCGAAAGATCCGGAGACCGAGGCGGCCAGGGAAGCAATTCAATCTGGCGATTGACGAAGAACCGTTGGACAATGCGTGCCACGTGTGGTCGCGCATTATCCTGTTGAAATATGGCTGTGGACAAGCCCTGAAGGTAAGGAAGGACAACTGGCTCCAACACCTCGGAGATGTAGCGCTGGCTGTTTAAAGTACCGGCAATGCGTACTAGAGGTGTGCGAGAGTGATATCCAATACCGCCCCATACCATAATACCCGGTACAGGACCAGTGTGGCGGTGCATAACGCAGCTGTTCAGCATCCTCTCTTCACGGTGTCTCCAGACTCGAATGCGACCATCGTGGTGTTGCAGACAGAAGCGTGACTCGTCAGTAAAAACAATTTCATTCCATTCTGAAGCCCACATCCTTCTTTCATCGCACCATTATCGGTGGAGACGTCTGCGGTTCTGCGTCAAGGGTAGACAAAGCAATGGACGTCTTGCGGACAGACCACTCTGCTGTAAACGGCTTCGAATGGTACGCGCAGACACTGGATGATGCGTTACAGACTGCATGTGCTGTGCTAAGGTTCGTGATGTGACTGAGCGATCCGTCACTGCCATGCGCACAATTTGCCTGTCATCACGTGAAGTGGTGCGCTGAGGTGGATGCGATCGAACACGCCGGTCCGTCGTACCCTCCTGCATCCAACGATCACATATCCGCATTACAGTTGTTTGGTTTTCGTCCAACACGACTACCGATTTCCCTGAAAGATAATCCACAATCTCGGTAGGCCACTATCCTTCCTCTGTCGGACTCGGATACTTGATCAAAAGATGATCGCTGTTTTCGACGAGGCATAATTGATCGTTTTTTTGAAAAAACCACAAGAAAAACACAATTGCCGAACTTGAAATCGTCGAAATCTCCAAGCCTTAAATAGCGCTTTGAAGTGGCGCCACAGGCCCGCGTGATGTGCGTCTGCACTGAAACTCTAATCATTTGCATATCTCATCTCCGCTAATGCATGTTGTAAATTTCATGTTATTTGCATGTTTCCTTCAGGGTGTTGCATTTACAGTGGCCAGCAGTGTATATATATATATATATATATATATATATATATATATATATATATATATATATATATATATATATATATATATAATAGAGAGAGAGAGAGAAAACTACGATGATTTTTTTTTCAATAAAACAAAGTTCAACAGCATTTTATTTATTTTTTTGGATTTATACTCCTTTTAGCTATTTTTCGAACTAGAACGGAATTTCTTGAAAAACATTTCATCGTTTTGACATCAGGGGATTTCGTATCAGCTATTATAAAGTGAAATAAAGTAAAAAAAACTATTTTAGCGTTGAAAAATATTCCATATCCCCGATTTGTCCAATAATTACGCTTGGGACAAAAATTTAGCAGCTCCAATATTTCTTTAAGCAATATAAAAATGTCCTAAAACGGCACAGGAGATATGAAATAAGATTTCTTCAAATGAAATGTTTTGACTCGCTGTTGTATAAATGCATTGAAATTCTTTCTGCTTGTTAGAGAAAATTTTAAAAACAACTCTAAAGTGTTTATTTAAATTTTGTTAATACTTTAAATTGAATAAAATACTGAGCAATTAAGAAATGATAATTCCTAGTTTGCTCATGAACAAATTTTATTGTTCCTTTTTAAACTACAGTGTGCCGCAGAATGGACTGCCAGATTTCAAAGTGTAATAAAAATCGAACAAAACAATTTAGAGAAAAAAAGCTTTATTTTTGAGAGTACTGAGAATCTATTTTTTCCCACTTGATTTTGAAAATAACATCATTAAGGTTGCGACTGTTATTTGCGATACACTGCCGGAGCCATTCTCTTATAATTTTCCATAACTGTGTTTGTCATCTCTAGGGAATGACAGTAACTTCCTCTCGAATAATGGACTTACTGACACGTTGCACATTTTTTGGTGTTCTAATGTTCCAAGGATGACTTTTTGGTTTCCTTGGGAATGGAGCCCCACTTGCTGCAGCTTTTAAAAACCCTCCGCAAGATTGTTTTTCGTTCAGGATCGGCATCAGTTGCATAGTATCCAAAGCGCGCCCTCTGTGCCATGGCTACAGAATCGCTGGCTTTAAAGAGCTTCTCAATAATGAAACCGCGATGTTCACCGGACCAACTCTTGGTGTCTACTGACAATTAGAAAATCCGCCCGATATGTCGTCACCTCTCATCCCTCCTAATTCCCTGTACCCCATTATCAATGACCTTTAGAAATTTAAGAGTCCATTCTGCAGTATATCGTATGACATAGCACAATGGTGTTGTAATAATGTATGTAGGGAAAGGTAGCAGTAATTAAACGAACAACGAAATGTGCATAAAGTAGCAAAATTTACTTATAATAACCTTTATACATTCTGATAAATATTTAAAAGAATAACAGTTTTTCTTGCAACAGACAGCAATCTTAAGTTGAAAGTGAGGGTAAGGTGTTCTAGAACTAAATTTTTCATGTTTAGAATGACAATTGTAATAAAAAGCTGTATTGAAATTCATTAACATTTAATTGCTGACGATGCATAAAGTTAAAACAGTTTGTTATTACTTTAGTATTTGGCATCTATGTCTAGAAACTGGGGACAACTTTAATTTAAAACCACGAGTTGATATATCTTAGAATATATCAGCCATTATTATTAGCAGCTAAATCCTGTCTGAAAGCTAAATTAGTTTACATCCTTCTTAATGTTCCACACAGCTGTAATTTCAAAGTAAGACAGATGACAAATTGATACGTGTCAAACAAGTGTTTACGCAAAGACGATGCTATTTCGCCAGGGTTTAAGACTTAAATTGTGGCCTACCAATTGGGAAATAGAGATTGGAGGCATGCAGAGTGCGTTTTCCCTTGCACTCTGATAACTAAATTTTAAAATTGTGTGTTTCTTAGATTTATGTTAACTCTCGGGAAAGAAAAGTGAGAACTTCGTTTTAAGCCATTGTTAAAGTTTATGAATATAAGGACTGTTTATTAAATGCTTATTCTTGTTAAAATATATGGATACTAATCTATTCGTAATGAATACTTTTATTACTGTTGTATTATTAGCGTATTAATAAGCATACATCAATGGAATAAATCAAAAATCATCCTCTTTTATCCGTGTATTTGAAGAATATTTCAATTAATCTCAGACACATTACATCCATTGAATAATAATTTGGACTATTTTGCCATGATAGGAATACAATGAAAGTATGCGTAAAGAATATTTCCTTTGCTGTCGTAATGTTTCCTTTGCTGTCGTAGAGCTTTAATTACTTAAAAAAATAGTAAATAACGCTGGAATAAATCAAAAATCATCATATTATATTAATTTTTTACAGAACATTTCTCGATCTTAAACGCGAACGGTTGGTACAGTTATTTTGACCACCTAGCTATGTATTTACTCAACTCTGATTTATTTAACACTTCTGTTGAGACATCGAAAAGCTATACCTGTGCCTTATGTGTATCTGCCGTCTCACATCCTGTACGATTACTTTTCCTGCTACATATTTATGTTATATTTTATAATTA
Organism: Dolomedes plantarius; assembly: GCA_907164885.2. Classification (NCBI taxonomy): domain Eukaryota; kingdom Metazoa; phylum Arthropoda; class Arachnida; order Araneae; family Dolomedidae; genus Dolomedes; species Dolomedes plantarius. Next base: position 59,086,969 of record OU015496.1, on the reverse strand, counting down.
ATTTGTCGAATTATTCGATTCTGGAATAAGTTTGCGGAGCTTCCTGGCTGCGTCAACACATTGTGTTACAAGACCAAAAGAGTCGGCCTGTTAAGCAAGCTCTGGACGATGAAACAGTTCATCTTCGATCTTCTACCAAACATTCACGGATTCGACCTCGGACTGAGTAGTTCGTTATTCCACTAAGCGGATATTTCATTTTTATGTTGTTCATGGCAATGAAATCGCTGACTCTCTGGCCAAAAAAGGTGCTTTGATCTTGCGGACATCTCTTTCCAGTGTCCCTCATAGTACTGTAAAGCGTATAATCAAAAATACGGTGAGAGAAGAGTTCAAAAAGAGTCTCGACGTTAAAACTTCTCAAAAGCCTTGGAGAGAAAAAATTATTGGTGTCTCTAAATGGACCAGACATAAAATGGTGGCCGAGTTTACACTAGCCACTGTCCCTGACTGCCTCCTGGAACATTTACACTATTTCAACATTGTTTCTAGTACTTTCTGCAGACTCTGTGCCTTCGGGCTGATCATGAAATGTGAACATTTGTTTCATTGCCCTGCATTGACTAAATGTTCATTCAAACAATTTGCTGCAGCTTTTTTTCGTTTTTTGTGTTTCTTGTGTTGTGATTTTTTTCTGGTCGTAGTTGTGTTTTAATCTGTGCCATTGGAAATTTAAAAAAACAATGTTCGTGCCAAGCGATTCGCGGCCACGAAATATTTCTACATAATTGCTCCGCAGAGTACAAATACGTAATTATTTTTATAATTCAGTGCATTTCGTAACGCACCTTCTCGATGGAAATAGATTTTTTTTATGGATCTGGTAAAATTGAAACCTTGTTAACTTATATTGGTTTTTGTATAACCAAGCCTAAAACATTCAGAGTAGGGGAACTTTATCTCCACGAGTTATAACTCACAAAATCAACAAGATTGGGAAACTGTAAAAATGAACCCTTTCATACTGCCCTGTAGTATCCCCACTCCTCTACAAATTATGTAATCCGTTGTAATCCGTTGAAAAATATTTTTATTGCAACTTAATTATTCGCGCTTTTACTACTCAAAAATCTGTAAATAACAGTTAAATAAATCAAAATTATCATTTTTATTCAGGTTCTTATTAAGAACTTTTCATGGCCTGAATCGCTGATGCATTACATTCGAAAAATTGTTTTGACCACTTTGCTATGAATCACTATAGCTCAGATTTTGATTTATTCAACACTTCTGTCGGACACATCGAAACGCCCTTTGTATGGGTTATGTGTGTGTGACTGTCATTTCATATTCACAGTATAATTGCTTTAAATATTCTCTATTTCTGTGATATTTTAGAATCCATTTACTGAATTTGTTAGTTTTAGAATACGTTATCAACTCACAAAATCATTGAGATTAGAGAAATTGTATAATGGACCTTTCATATTGCCTTGTAGTTAACTTAAACATTTAGAAATGCATATTGCAAAGGTTGAAACTACTGTAAATCTGAACCCTTACAATTACCAAAAAGTTAACTGGATTTGTAATATATCTCAGCCCAAGACTCGAATTGTAAACCTTCTGAATATGCGTACTTGTAACCAAGTTAGCATAGTGGTAGCGTGTCGACTTTCGTCGCCGAGGGTGCTCGGTTCAAACAATTCGTTCACTCTACCCCACTCGGCTTGATCAAGGGGTTCGATCCCATCAAGCGCAATTAAATATCTACGTGTCTAGACCGGATATAGGCACGTTAAATCCATAGACCGGAAAATCCCTCTGTGAGGTCAGAGAGAGTGGGAGAGGGTGCGATCGCTCTAGTTGTCGTCCTTGGGCCCACTCCATCAAAATTGAGGTGGCACATCGCTAAGACGAACTCTTGTTGTTCTATTGTAAATCAAAGCCGCATTCATCAGCCCTCAAAGTCTACAGGAAGACCTAATTTGAATAGTGATCCAACTCCACTTTTTAAATACAATGGAGTTAGCCTCACTTCCATGTTCATATAAGACATTTCTATCTTAATTTTAAACTGGTACACCTCCGGCTTATTCTTGCTGCCAACATGGGACGTTACAAATCAGACTTCAGCAGTTATTTCTCAGCACTCGTTAGATTTTATGGCTCTTAATCTCAAAATGAACAGGAATGAAGTCGGACCACTATTCAAATAAGGCCTTAGCATGGACCTGGTTTTCATCACTTTCGGCATACTCGCATTAGCAACAACAATAGCATGTGCGTACATAGCTTCATTTTTATTTACATGCACTTTCAATATATGGTCAGTAATATGAATAATATTGTCAGTGAAAGTGATACCTGTTAAAAAATGCTAAACAGACGCGTGTAAAAACTTCAAAAATCTGAACATCAACTCTCCAATTGAACATAAAAATTTTAAATAAATTTTGGAGTATCAAAAGCGTATTTTTAACCTGTGTCAACAATAATAATGCAGTCCATTCATGTTCATTAGATTTCCTAAAATGATTTAGAAGACAAACGGAATTTTTAGTAAAATAAAGATAGACACATTTCTTTCGTTATTTTTCGACAATAACATTGCTAGTTAAATCATAACGTATATCATACCCTGAATACAGACAAAAACAATGTTACACTATGGTTGAATCGATATTTATATCTTCTTATCCTCCGCAAATAAAAATGAAAAATGACTTCGCTCCACCTTATAATTTTAGTTATTCGGCATCAAGGGAGGCATAAAGTGACTAATGCGTTCACTAATGTAACTCACTAATGCATTTCTCTTTTATCATTTTCCGAAAGTCTTATGAAAATAACACTGCGTAGATCTGAAAATTGTTCTGCTTTGTTGGATTTTACAAAGATGGTAAAGAAGCGGACAGTTAAAAGATTGGTGAAAATATAGACAAAGGAATGTATTTGCCTTTGCTCTGGTAATTCAAAGTATTTGCTGAAGTTTTTTCAATAGTTCAATTTGTTGAGAGCTCCGAGTATTTTCTAATGCCCTGGAAAAATTAATTTCCTAAAAGAAGGCTAGTATTATAAAACCTCGACCTTTTAATTGTTTAGAGGGAAAAACTTTGTTTCATTCCCAAAATTATCCTTAAAATGCTGTATAAATGGTATTAAGCTACTGGTATGCACTGTAATACAGGGAATACAGATGCATTTCGAGACTATTTTTTGGCATATTTCTATTGATTCACCTGTGCATATAAATGATCTCAATGTTCGAAAATGTACATGGTTGGCCTAATTAACAAACCACGTAACTGAAAAAAAGAAAAAAAGAATTTGGTTTTTCATATTGTTACGGTCGTTATTTATGGTTGTTATAGAACTCTGACAAACCTCATAAATCCAAAAAGTTTAATTCACCCCAAAAAAGTTAAAAACCACACATACTACTTAAGTCCTTAACTTTAAGGCCTGTTCACATAGCAGTCCATTAGCGTTAGCGTAAAAGGTCAGCGGAGAGTTCACGGATGATGATACGGGAGTCAACGGATGATGTCATAGCGCTCAGCTATATGATTAGTTAAAATTTAACACTTACGCTAACGGACTGCTATGTGAACAGACTCAAATTGTTGCTAACCTTGTATCTCCACTTTCATTATGAAAATGCAATGTGGCATACATATATCTCAGAACACGTTTAACATTTATTTTTTAGAATAAACGATGCTAATTTATCTTTTAACTGTCAAATAAAATAGTTTTTTTATTCATCCCGGAAAAAGTGGGAAATGTAAGTTACGTGGTTTGTTAATTAGGAAAACTAAATGCAATTACACCAATATTTTATAATTCCATATACATCTGGTCAAAGGTAAACTTTTGCCCAACGTTTTAGATTATTACCTGTTACCGTTTATTACAGCTACGTGAGCATTATGGAGTGATGATATTGGTAGTAAAGAAAACTTCGTCCCTAATCTATGGAAAACAATTTTCTGGAAGCATCATAATACTGCATTAAATCTGTACATTGATTTAACGTTTGATTTCTTCCACTGTATCTACCAACAGTTGTGGGTTTTTTTTTCTCTCGTGGGATATCTTGTCGAATCATATAACAGTAGAAACGAAGACTGTTTCCTACCAGTTTGAAATAAATAAATATGGAGATTTAAGCATGGGAAATTAATATATATTCAGAAAATTTTGCAATTCATTGTTTCCCAACTTATAGAAAATAAGTTGTAATACAACAGGAAGTACGTGTAATGCTAATTAGAGGCTTTTTACAATACCTCAAAGACCATACTATCACCCGAGATTGTCGAAATTGGTACAATCTATTGCTACAGTAACGCTTCTTTGCTTTTAAGGAGAGAAAATTTAAAGAACTGACACATAGCTAGATGCATACGAATGAGTATGTTAAGGTTTTTACACACATCAAATATTAATCGAAAACTATTTGAAGTTACAATCACAAAAAAATTCTAAATTTACTGTTGCATAAGATGTCTAATTTTTAAAGAGTGTTTCGTATTTTTAAGTCATTATATTCAATAACTAATGCTCTCTCATGGGGTCGTTCACAGCTATGCTATTATGACAGCATAGGCCATGTATATGTAGATATGTATTTTTTATAATTCTTCATTTTTTTAAGGATAAGTTTTAACATACGCATTTAAAATGAACGTTTTTTTAAGAAAAGAGGATATATATTTTCCTAAATTCTAAGTAGCACTTTGACCCCTATTTAAATTTAAAGTCTATTCATCCATTTACAGAGCAAGATTTATCTTGAAATTACTATTAACATAACAAATGACTCCCCCTTGTGAATATCACGTTGTAACTCTTCCCTTCCAGAGCAGTGTGGTTAAATGCCAGCCCATCATTCTTGATATTCAATATATCTTGCCCAGCATAATAGGAGGACTATTTAGTTAAATTGATGAATTCATCCCAACAGAAAGCCAGGAATAATTCAAAATATTGTTGGTACGAATATCCAATATTATTTAGAATCCCACCTATTCTTCAAATGAGAAAATTTAAATGGAAATGAAATAGCTTCTGATTTTCACTTGTAAATGAATATACTATATACAAAGAATTACACAGAAATTAAATATAATATAACTGACGCTTTTATATGTATATTCACAATATTCGCAAATATCCATATGTGTATACATACATACATACACACACACACACACACACACACACACACACACACATATATATATATATATATATACACTTCACTTTTTTACACATTTTTTGCATTTTTCGCATGAAGCAGCACATATGAAAAAGGCTAGACATATGCCAAAAATTTCCGGGATATGAGCCATCGAAGCAGATGCAGAAATGATAAGTGCTCGGTTTCAACCACTATACAGTGTACATTAAGGAAGGTGTTTTTGTGTTTCACAGCGTCAAGAAATTGTTTTAAATCATTCTATGAAAAATAAAAAAATAATATAAAGTTAACACTACATACTGATGATGCTTATTTTCCATGCAGCATTCATGTATTTTATATATTGTGTGATGCAAACTCAGAATTTACCTAATTGAAACAGTCTTACCTAATATTTAAAAGATTCTGATTGCAGTGTCTCAGCCCTGATGTATCACATACAGGAGATCACATATAGGGGCTAGGGGGCATGTTAAAGAAAAAAATGCTAATGCCAATTTTCTACTTCAAAATGAACTAAACAACTATTTAAGCACCTTTTACAAAATATCTAGCTTTTATTTTTGTCTCGGGTCTGAGAAGGATATATATATATATATATATATATATATATATATATATATATATTAATTATGAATAGTACTGTAATAACCGAAACTGCACCACACTGGCACAATATCATCCACTGAAGAAAAATATTGCTGAACAAGACTATTGGCTGATAATTGTACATTTGTTCATGTAAAAGGATAATTAAACACGTTCTGCTCCACGCCCGGCAATATAATTCCATTTTAATAATCCTTCTGAATATTTACACTTACTAACGTGCGGAAAATTTCGCTCAGCGGAATAAGAACAGCGAAATGTTCCGAAAATGACGGAGTGCTGACAGCAACGTACATACTCCCTGAAAAACGCGTTGCGTGTCAAGGAGCAAATTAACTCCATAAAAAATCAAAATTGATTGCATCATTAAAGAAAGGTGGCCCAAAAATATACTACTTTATTAACCTCATTGGAATATAATGACTTTGAAGTGAAAATAAATCTACTTATTTTTCACAGAATCCCTTTAAATTAGTCTTTTGATATATTCGTGCAAACTTTACTCGTTTACTGAAATTATTACATTATTTACGACAATTTTAACGACAGTTTAAGTCAAATATTTTACTCCATTGTTGAATTTTTAAATTTTCTCTAATTTCATGCAAGTAATTACTGCTTGGTAAAACATTCAAACTTAAAATCCACCAAATTGTAAAGTACACTTATTCAAAGATAAGCATCTTTGGAGTGTATTTTGTAGTCGATGTGCATCTTGTATGAAGAAGATCTCAAATAACTGAATTTCGAAGATTTTTAATAGTCTCTATGACATTTAAGTGTATCCAGTCCAAAGCGGTTAGAACCAATCCTATTCCACGATATGGTTTACAACGCGCAACATATCATGTACAAATAATATACTCGATTTCTTTGAATAAAAAGGCTATATAGGAAAAAAAATAATTCTCTAACTAGAAGTTTAAGATTCAGTTGAGGTCGCTTAAATTGTGTATAATTTGAAGTATGCATTTAATGTTTGCTAAGCTGATATTTTGAGCAAATCATATTTTGCTTTTGGTAAATATCTATAATTGGTAATATATTTGGTAAATCTCTAAATAAACCTTTATCAAGCACCGTGATTCATTGCTACAAGGTGCGGGCAAAATGGAATCCTAGATTTCTGTAGGACACTGGTAAGGAGGTGGTTTAGGGTAGGGTGGCACGGTAGGTGGCAATAGCTCTGGCAGATTTCCTAGTTGTCAGGAGACACAATGAGTTGATCCGGTGAACATTGCGGTTTCATTATTGAGACGGTCTTTAAAAAAAAAATCGGTAACTGCAAAATAGAGTTAATTCAGGACGTGCTTCAGGTGCTTTGCAAATGATGCTGCTCCTGATCAAAAAACAATGCTGCGATGCATTTCAGTAGGGACAGCAAATGGGTCAGCATTACTAAGGAACCAAGTCGATGACCACGAAACATTAGAACGTCTGAAAATGTGCAGCAAGTCCGTCACTCCAATATTCGTGAGGGATTTGCCCCCGGAGATGACCAAGAGAGTGATTGTAAACTTTAGACATCGATTTCGGCAGTGCAAATAGAAGGTGCAACATGTCTGATAATATTTTCAAAACTTAATGAAAAAACAACTAGACTACTAGTACTTTTTGAAAATATAAAGATTTTTTCAGCTAAATCTTTCATCAGATTTTTCTTATTTTTTCAGTTGGGGTGGTCCATTCTTTTGTACCCTGTTTATAGTTGGAAAAGTTCCTAAATTAAATCTGGAACTAAACAAAAACCTCTACTTGTTTATATGTATACTAGCTGAAAACCCGTACTTCGCTACGGTGTACATTCAAATTAAATACAACGGTCAATGTACGCAATTAATGCCAAACATATATATATATATATATATATATATATATATATATATATATATATATATATATATATATATATATATATATATAATAGTTCACTTTAATTCTAATAGTGAAAAAAATACTCTTTGTAGTTACCTAAATGCGTGAAAAATACTTTTGGACACATTGCCGTTTCTTTGAATTCGCGCAAAAAGCCTTAAAATATCATTAATTTTTGTAAAAACCTCATATTGCAGCTCTTCGCCCATTTCAGCATGTTTTTCCTTTATGAGTTTGGTATCGCCTTCTACATCGGAAATGCGTCAAATGTGTCGTATACATCGTTATTAAGTGATAGGTATGGTGTTTCTGATAGGGCCACATAAGCAATAGCTTCTGGTGTCCTGCATGATCTTAGAATGATCTCTGATTTAGATATGTAACGAGGGATTGACAAAAGTAAGATTATAAGGGAAAAAGTGAAGATTCGAAAAGCAATAAAGGAAAAAGAGCACCAGGAAAAGTTATGGATCTTCATCCTGAGCATAATCATTTTATGAGTCATATCTGGAAGTATAACAGCTGCTTTCAAATGACCTCATTTGGAGCTAAGCAGGTATATGAAGATGGATTTATGCCGACGTTTGAGGTGCAGGGTCAAGTTTACCATTTAATTGGAAGTTTGTTGCCGGCAGAACAACAGGAAGCTCGATTCTTACAGATATATTTTGTGGGAGAAGATGAACGAGAAGCAAATCTGAGATGCTCAAACCGTCCAGTTGTGAAGCGAAATGTGGTCAAAATACTTCAAAAGTTGCTCCATTATGTGAACCCTTATATCAAGGACTTAAAAACAACTGCCAAAAAAAAAGCTGCCACCCACCTGTGATTCATTTAAAGTTGTTATCTATGCTGAAAAAAAGCCAGTTGAAAGTCACAGAGGCCGCTATAACGCCCCAACGGCTAATGAAGTTGCGTTAGTGATGGTCGGTCAAGAATTGGAGAATCGGGACATTGTATTAGAAAGCCACACAAGCAATCTGCAACGCATTAGTGAAATTTATAGGTCGTATGATGCTTTACAATATCCCTTGCTATTTTGTCGTGGTGAAGATGGATACTCCATCAATTTGCCGCAACGAAATCCGAAAACAAATACTGCTCTAAAGAAGACAATTTCTGCAGCGAGCTTTTACGCTTATCGCATAATGGTTAGAAAATGGGAGAGTAATCATCTCATCTATTTTCGTTCCCTTTTCAGTCAATTTTTGGTTGACCAGTACGCTAAGATAGAGACTGAAAGACTTAACTTTATTAGAAATAATCAGTCGAAATTACGCACTGAAAATTATATCCATCTAAAGGATGCCGTAGATAGGCAAGACGCTGATCCTGATAATCTCGGCCAAATGGTGGTGTTGCCGTCTTCTTTTACGGATGGGTACAGGTATATGCATGAGCGTACCCAAGACGCTATGACCTATGTTCGATGATATGGCCGCCCTGACCTATTTGTTACTTTCACCTGTAATCCTCGGTGGGAAGACATTACAAAAAAATTGCTTCCTGGTCAAAATTCTTATGATCGTCATGACTTAATTGGTAGGGTGTTTCATCTTAAAGTTAAGAAAATGATAGATCTATTGACCAAAGGCAAAATATTCGGGGAAATACGATGCTTCATGTATTCTGTGGAATGGCAGAAACGTGGACTTCCACATATTCATATACTGATATGGCTTATAAATAATATTTCTACAGACCTTATTGACAAAGTTATTTGTGCTGAAATACCTGATCCAAAAAAGACCCCAAATTGTACGAAATAGTAAAATATCACATGGTACATGGCCCTTGCGGAAGTTTTAATCACCTGTCACCCTGCATGAAAAATAAAGAATGTAGTAAAAGATTTCCCAAACTTTTAATTAGTGCAACTCAAACTGATGACGGCTATCCACAATACAGAAGGCGTTCCTAAGATAATGTCGGCTTCACCGTAAACGTAAAAGGAGTAGATCTAGACAACCGTTGGATAGTTCCCTATAATCATGTTCTTATAAGAACGTTTAACACGCATATAAATGTTGAATATTGTAATTCGGTGAAATCTATAAAATATGTTTGTAAATATGTCAATAGAGGATCTGACCAGGCTACTTTTGCCCTTGAAAATAAGAAAGACGAGATAAAAATTTACGAAAATGGAAGGTATATAAGTAGTTCAGAAGCTGTGTGGCGAATTCTCGGATTCCCGATTCATGAGCGTTTTCCTACAGTTTTTCACCTTGCGGTGCATTTAGAAAATGGGCAAAGGGTGTATTTTAACCGAGAAAATCTTACCGACAGAGTCAATAATCCACCGACAACTACACTTTTAGCTTTCTTTAAACTATGTCAAGTAGATGACTTCGCAAAAACCTTAATATATTCAGATGTACCTGCATATTACGTTTGGCACAAAAATACCAAGTTTGAAAGAAGAAAAAGATGATTTGATGTTGAAGGCTGGCCAGGTGTGAAAAAAGAGCATGCTTTGGGTAGAGTATATTCGGTTCATCCGAATAATACGGAGTGCTATCATCTCCGTATGCTGCTTCATGAAGCACTCGGTCCAACTTCATTTGATGCATTAAGAACAGTAAATGGTATAGTGCATCCTAGTTTCCAATCTGCTTGCAAGACTTTGGGCTTGCTTGAAGACGATCAACACTGGTATGCCACTTTGGAAGAGGCCGCACTTTTTAAATCACCCTCTAGGATTCGAGAATTGTTTACAATAATGTTGGTGTTTTGCCAAGTATCAGTTCCATTAAGCCTATGGGAAAAAATCAAAGAATATTTATCTGAAGATTTTAAATGGCAGATTGAAAGACAGGTCGAAAATAATATTGAGCAGTTTTCAAATGAAGTGTACAATAAATGCTTATATGTTATTGAGGAAGAAGTCATGTCATTAGGTGGACGTGCTATAAAGGAATATGGCTTACCACAGCCAATTAGACCACAAGATTTAGGGAACATACAATACCTGAAGGAGACTAACTATGATGTTCAGGCTTTGGACAAGATCGTGACTGAAAATGAGGGTACATTAACAGCAGAACAAAAGTTAACGTACGATAAAGTTATAACCAGTGTAGAGACAAACGCAGGAAGACTTTTCTTTTTAGACGCTCCAGCTGGCACCGGAAAAACCTACCTTATTAACTTGATCTTGGCAAAAGTGAGGAGCACTCATAGCATTGCCTTAGCTGTCGCTTCTTCCGGAATCGCCGCCACATTGCTAGAAGGTGGTCGAACTGCACATGCGGCTTTTAAGTTGCCGCTCGACCTAACACGCGTAGAGACCCCCATATGCAACATATCGAAACAAAGCAATCTTGGTGAAGTATTAAAGGATACTAAAATAATTGTCTGGGATGAAATTACAATGGCGCACAAAGGAGGCGTCGAGGCTATAAATAGGACTCTACAGGACATTCCCGATAACGAAAACCTAATGGGTGGTGTGACAATGCTGTTGGCAGGATATTTTCGCCAAATTTTACCTGTGGTACCTAGAGGAACTCAAGCTGATGAAATTAAAGCCTGTCTGAAAAGATCTGTTTTGTGTCCCTCAATACAAATCCTGAAACTTACCAAAAATATGAGAGTTGATCTAAAAGGCGATATATCAGATGCACAATTTTCAGATATTTTAATGAAAATAGGAAACGGTGATTATCCATTAACAGATGGTATAATTGTTGTCCCGGACGAGTTGTGCACATTAGTGTCTACCATCCAGGAACTGATAGATCGCATTTATCCAGACATTGCTCCAATACAGCATAAGCCTATAGAAAGGTTTTGCGAAACAGCCATTTTGACTCCAAAAAACGATCAAGCTGCGTTCATGAATGACATGCTGCTAAAGTCCTTTGACGGAGAAGAAATGGTCTACAAGTCGATAGACACTGTCTGTAATTTAGATGACGCCGTTAACTATCCGGTAGAGTTTTTAAATTCCCTTAAACCACCGGGTCTTCCATACCATAAGCTCTCCTTGCGGAAGGGCACACCCGTAATGCTCCTTAGGAATTTAAAACCACAGAAATTGTGTAATGGCACTAGACTACAAGTCAAAGCCCTGCATAAAAATTTAATCGAAGCCATTATTTTATCAGGGTGTGCTCAAGGAGAAAAAGTGTTTGTGCCACGCATGACCTCCCTTTTGACTTTAAAAGACTGCAATTTCCCCTCAAAGTATGCTTCGCCATGACGATAAATAAATCTCAAGGACAAACTTTAAAATACGCTGGCGTAGATTTAAGAGAAAATTGTTTCTCCCACGGTCAGTTTTATGTAGCTTGCTCGCGCGTAAGTTCACGGACCAGCCTGATAATATTAGTTCCGCCCAATAAAGAAACAAAGAATATTGTTTATAAGGAAATCCTCTAAAAAAAAATTTCCTTATTTTTTCATTATTATTATCCTAAAATGTTCACCGTAGCGAAGCACGGGTATTCAGTTAGTCTGTATATACAAAACAATTCCGTAACTGACTGACTGACTGACTGACTGACATACAACGCACAGACCAAACCGCTGGACATAAAGGGCTGACATTTTGCATGGCGATTCATAGTGTAGGGGTGCACTAAGAGAGATTTTTGAAAAATTATTCTTAGATTTTTTAAAATTAAATTTTTAAACTGTTTTTGTAACGTTCTTTAAAGTTTGCATTTAAAATAATGATCTGAGGGTTATAAAATTTACATCACGAGAAAGATCATAAAATTTCCTTTAAAATAAAATCTTTTTCGAATCTTGACCTCGATTTTCTGATTTTTGGTGAATTTTTAAAGATTAATTTTTAGAATTTAATTTATTAAATGCTGATCTCGTGAATTCTTTTTCTGGTACTTTAAATAAATTTATCGTCACACGCATAACAACTAAATAGACAAAAAAAATATTTTTTTTTTCTTTCTAATGCAGCAGACGATTGGATATTATCCAAAAAAAAATAAATATCTCTTACGATTTTATATATATATATATATATATATATATATATATATATATATTTTACATCAATTGTATACATTGATCGTCGCATTTATTATAAATATATATATATATGTTTTTTTCTTTTGGCATTAATTGCATACATTGACCGTTGTATTTGATTTGAATGTTCTCCGTAGCGAAGTGCGGGTTTTCAGCTAGTATATATATATAGGAATAAGATGAAAGAGAAAACCAGTAATAGCTCTAAAGCT
>OU015496.1:58931555-59074032 GCA_907164885.2 Dolomedes plantarius | reverse complement strand
TTTGAGCAAATGATATTTACCTGACATACCACCTGACCAAGCCAGCGTCACGACTCACCAACACACACACTTTTATAGTCAAATATAGGGTATTACTGTTGCCATCTATAAGATGAAACGTTTCCTGAAATCTGTATTATTTAGATTAAAAAACTGGGTAAAGATTGACGTAATGAATTTTATAGGAAAACCCTGTTCAGAAGCTAATTTTATGTATTTTTTTCATTCTAATATCCATGTTTATTACAATTCAATGTAAGCGTAGGCAACGCGTTAATTGGTTTATTATTACGTTGCGTTTTATATTTTTATGAAGTACGTTATTCCAAGACATAATCCTAACTGTATTAAAATTAAAATGATCTCGTTTATCATAAAAACAAAACGAGACGTTGTTTTGTTTATTTACTGTCAAACTTAAGTCTAAAAATACCAAATTACCTTCATTGTCTATTTCAGTTTCTACCAAATTAAGATTTTTAGGATAAAAATTAATTTCTAAAGAAGTTAAATTATCATTAAAACATACCAGTATATCATCTACATATCTGAAGTACAGTAGTTCATTTAATATCATGACACCTCGTTCATAGAAATGAAGGTAGATGTCTGCTAATGCAGATTAACATCCACCTCCCATAGGAATACCTTTAATTTGTTTATAGAGAGAATTTCCATCATATAGTATAGTTTCGTACAGGACTAGGTCCAGAAGTGCACGGTATTTACTTATGGTAATATAAGATTGCAAATCATACTGTTCGTATAGACTAAGTATGATATTATATAGGTCCTTCAAGTCAATAGAGTTAAACAGGTCTGAAAAGTCGTAACTTTTTAATCCAGTGATACCACCTTTATCTTTTATTTGTTTTACTACCTCTTAGCTATTATTTATGAAATAACTTCCTTCCGAAATTAACCCTTTATAAACTATTTTTAGAAGATTCAAAAGTTTATTATTTGCTAGTGTTAAGTAAGTATTGCATCCTACAGTAACAGTTCTAAATTTAACTGGAAACTTATGAAATTTAGGGATTAATACTAAATAGGGGAATATAATGTTTTTAATTTCATATTCAGCACAGCGATATAAAGCCTTTATACGATTTTGTATAGTACTCTGTTAAGGATTCAGTTTTTGATATATCGTGTCGTCATTATAGCACACGAGTAAGCTTTTACAATATAGTTTTTTACATATAAATCCATAATTAGATGAAACTTTGTCTACATAAGTTATGTAGATAAAGTTATGTAGACAAATTTGTCCTGTAAAGCTTTAATAGACGGTATCATATTTTTTAAACTTATTAGTTTTTCATTGTACCTTAAACTTAGATAAGCCGTTTTAAAATCATTAATAATATGATGTTTCCATTGTTCAAAAGTACTAAGCGGCATACTATGAGTCATAGATGTCTTATAAATTGCTCAAGATTTTGCTTGAAAATGTGGATTACGTTCTTTTTGCAACCAATACGAAAGCCTGTACCGTTATTCATTAAATTTGACAGTGCAGTATTATCAGTTATGTTGGTGTTACCCGCTATAATGTGGCTGTAGTGTTCATTGTAACCAATCATATTTTTAACATACATTTTCCTGGAGCTTCTTTAACCAAATTTTAGATATATTATTATAATTAAAAATATAGCGACCAATCGGCCTACTATACCGAAAACTATTATAAATTTTTACATTGTTAACAGGAAAGTAACAGATATTTTGATTTAGAATTTTAGAGAAGGGTATATTATCGAAACTTTGTTGGCATACTCGGTAATGCAATATAATTTACTACAGCTTTTTGGCTCACTATCGTGTAATACTATACCACAACTATAGCACCTTTTTTTAATTAGGTCTATTATTATAGGTATGAAGTGCGTATTAGTTGGAATAAGATGTTGTATAGTATTGCTTTTTCCATTTTCCACAAATCTAGTAACCGTACCTAGACACTGTATATATATATATATATATATATATATCATTAACAAAAGTGTGAATCAGAAAACTAGTGGAATGCTAATCCAGGGAAACTACATCCAAATCCTGAAACTGAAGTTTAGAATGGCTGGGGGGAGTTGTGACCACCCTACTCCGGTTAAACTAGTTTTGTGCCGCGGCAACACTCCCGGAAGCCCGAAACCTCAGTGCGACCTAGACTTTCGTCAAATATTATTAAAAAGTAAATCAATAATCAAAACAACATTTAAAACATCAAATCTCATAGAACCCATTTAAACACATTGTTTGTGTAAATTTCAACTATTATATTCATGTAAAATTATAACCAACCTACTGTGTTTCTCACATACCTGTATATTGCTACAATGTAAGGAAGTTCCTTATTCAAATATCTTTTATACTGTATCCCAATCTCAAATAATTAACATACCGTTACGGTTAAAGAAAACGGTGTTTATATTCGGTTTTACTGATATTTAAAATTTTTTTTATATTAGACATTAAAAAAGACTTAGGGAAACCCATCTCTAAAGCAAAATTTATAAATTGTTTAATTTTAAAATCCATATCTATATTATTAGTATTGAGACGTTTACATCTTGTTAAAAAATTAGTGATTACATTTCTTTTGATGTTTAGGTGTATGCATGTTGTCCATGACATAATACGATTTGGTTTAAAACTATAGTCATCTCGTTTATCATACATTTTTGTAATTATTGAGCCATTGCTAACTATAATACTTAAATCTAAAAAGTTCAAAAAACCTTCCTTATTGCACGAAGTTTCAACTAAATTTAAATTACTAGGGTAAAAACTAAAGTCCAATCCTGTGTTATTTACGAAGCATACCAAAATGTCATCAACATACCTAAAAAACTTAACTTCATTTAATAAACTTGTACCTGTTTCGTAATTATGTAAATAGATATCTGCAAGAATTGAAGAGCATCCCCCTCCCATAGGGATCCCATGTATCTGCTTATATATATCTCTTCCATTGTGTAAATAAGTTTCTTTTAAAACAAGTTGTAACAAAGATTTATATCGGTTATAAGTAATAAACTCTTGTATATCGTATCGTTCATATAGATTTAAAATGATATTATGTAAGTCATCTAAGTTAATAGAGTTAAATAAATCCGAAAAGTCATAACTAGAAATTCCCACAATATCCTCCATGTAACTAATACTTTTTACCACTTCATAACTATTATTAACAATATATGTGCCTTCTTTTTTAATTTTTATCATAACGTTTTTGAGTATTTGTAAAAGACGGTTATTTGCAATAGTAAGATAAGTGTTACAGCCTATTGTTACGGCTCTAAATTTTATAGGCACCTTATGAAACTTGGGGATTAGTACTATGTATGGAAATTTAATTTTATTAATGCCTATTTTGAAACCTATACGTAGATATAACGCGTTTATTTTATTCTTAATTTCGTCAGTGGTTATTTCTATATTCTGATATACTGAAGTATCTCTGTAAATAGCAATTAATTTATTACAGTAAAAACGTTTACATAATAAAGCATAGTTGCTGGCCATTTTATCGACATAAGTTATAACATAACTATGCCTTAAATTAACGATACTGTTTTTTAAACTGTTTAAAGAAACACTAGGGACGTGATGACTATATTTTTGTAAATATTTATTAATAGATAATTGAAATAACTTTTTAATGTTAAAAACCCATTCTGCAAAAGTGGTTGTAGGGTGGCTATATTTTATTGCTAATTTATACACAAAAACATCTATATCTCTGTCAAAAGTATTTACTACTCCGAATCTGGATCCTTCTACACGATAACCTGTGCCCTTATACATTATGATGTATATATATGTATATATATATATATATATATATATATATATATATATATATATATATATATATATATATATATATATATATATATATATATATATATACATATATATATATATATATATATATACATATATATATATATATATATATATATATATATATATATATATATATATATATATATATATATATATATATACAGTGGACGCTCGTTAATTCGAACTCGGTTAATTCGAACTTTCGGTTAATTCGAACTAATCCAAAGGCCTCCAAAAACTTGTATTGGAATTAATGTTAAAAATTTGTCATTAATTCGAACTAAATTTTTAACACTTCGGTTAATTCGAACTAAAAATTTGACAAAAAAAATTCTTTTTCGTCGTTTAACGGAGAAAATATATGTTGTATTTAAATTTTGTGTGTCAAGATCATCTGTATTTCTTTTCTGTGTAAAGAGGCACATGCCTGCATTCCTAGACTACTGCATTTCCGCTAAACGTTAATGGCTAGTGTCCTTCTTATCAGTGGTTAACGGACAGAGAGATTTTCCGTTATTTGTATCGTTTTTCTTAGAATTTCAGAAAAATCAGTCTTTACTACAGATTCTAGGAAGCTAGGTTAATTATACATGCACTGCAGACAAGTTAATGTGATCTAGTTTTTCTTCCTCAATGCGTGGTGTGAACGTGTAAAAATTCAGGATGTCTACACATGGAAAGTACAAATCCCTAAATTTGGAGACAAAGATAGAAATTTTAAAGAAAGTAGAGAATGGTGAATGTAAAACAAAGTTAGCAGCTGCCTTTCAAATTAAAAAAAATACCTTATCAACTTATTTGAAAATCAAGGAGTCAATTTTAGATTCATGGGAAAAATCAAAATTTGCTAGAGGAAAGAAAAGCATGAGAAATGCGTCCCAAGAAGATCTAGAAAAAGCTCTACTGCTATGGTTCCAGGATGTTAGATCTCGAAATTTTTCGCTAAATGGACCCCTAGTGCTGACGAAGGCTGATGAATTGGCAAGTCGAATGGGTATTGAAGATTTTAAATGCAATGATGGATGGCACTCTCGATTTAAGTCAAGGCACAATATTTCTTATCAAACTGTATGTGGCCAAAGCTCAGATGTAAACGAAGACGAATGCACTAATTTCGGCAGGAAACTGTCAGGGATTTTCTTTACTTACCTGTCAAAAGATATTTTTAATGCTGCCTTAATGGACTCTTATAACTCTGAAAGCATTTATTCAGTTGTAACCTTCCTCTGAAAACGAAGTGAAATGTTTACTTCAAATCGAGAAGTTGGCAGAACAATGTAGGCATCATAAACAAAACCAAACATCCATTTTACAGTTTCTCCCCAAAGTGCAATTCATATTTTTAATTAAAGTTTACTTTCTACTGCATATCTTCTGCTTCATTTTATGAATAAGGTAAGTTTGTATTCGTTTTTGATATGTTTAATTTTTCATAACATAGTATAATATATTTTCTGGGGTTATACATACTAAGAGATTTTTCTTCTTCAGTGATACACTTTTAAAGTTATATAATTTCTCTTAACACCGGATAATTTGAACTTCGGATAACTCGAACTTTTTTCCGAGAACCTTTGAGTTCGAATTAACGAGCGTCCACTGTGTGTGTGTGTATATATATATATAAGAATAAGATGAAAGAGAAAACCAGTAATAGCTCTAAAGCTACATGCAGCCAGGAACAAACAACATGAAAAGAATAGTATGAATAAGGTTTTAGACAGCATTTCTTCATCAGTGGTGTCAATGCTGTCTAAAAACCAATGGATTGTTTCCGATGAGTATGATCTATACAATAAACACACTCAGACACCGTACAATCCATGAATAACAGAAGAATTGATTAATAAGTGATTAAAGATTGAATAACAGTACTTAACCAAAGAACACCAAGCCTGGCGCTAGTCAGAGTGGAAGTTAAGAACTTGTAACCGCAAGATGACTGACGTCACAAAACTTGCAACCATTGAGGTATTTGATTCTCAGTTACAGACTTACTTAGGTTACCGTATTTTAGGACTATTATTCCCTTAATTATTTAGTTTTTTATTATTATTACTACTAAGAGTTATTTTTATTATTATTTTTATTTTTACTTATGATTTTTATTTTTAGTTGTTATTTTTCTATTTTAACTTATTGTTATGTTTAACATATTAATGCAACAAAACAAACTATTCATTAAAACAAAAACAACCAATTATGTTTTTGGATAGACTTACGGGGTAATTATTCCTTGTTAGCACAGCTTTCAAGTCTAAAATATGCTTAATCCTATTGTCTTTAGAACATAGCCTATTTATACGAACTAACTGATTTACAATAATGTTATTAAAAACAGATTGATGTAAACAGGTTAGATAATTTTGAAATTTAACAATATTAAAATTATAGTCAGATCTTTTGTCGTATAAGTGAAAAGTAAATTTTCTGTGAGTATTTAATTTAATATTAATATCTAAAAAGTTTACATTAATATTATCATGGCTACTTTTAATTAGTTCCAGATTAGGGGGTAAAAATTTAAGTCTATAGGGTTATTACTTTTATTCATTACCATATATATATATATATATATATATGCTTACCACCTCCATATTCTTATGTATGCATAAATTGTTTTTAAATTTAAAGTTATTATCTTAAAACACACTGTGTTATTACTCAGAATGACTAAAATTCGCAAATCAATTCCTTAAAGTAAAAAGTGGTCTTCGAAAGGGTAAAACAGTCAAAAGCTAAAAATAATGCTAGAATATTTAAATAAATCAATATATCTCCGTCTGTACGGTGAAACTGCATAGTTGTTTCTTTCGTTATTAAACACAGGTAGATTGAATAGTAGGGCGGAGCGTAAAAAAAAAAAATAAAATATTTCGTTTTTGCCCTACTGCGGATAAGTTCGGTACTGGTGGGTAGGTCACGTATGCAAAGTTTTGGGAAAAACAAAAAATATCTTCCGTCTCTATTTCGGCAGTGACTTTTAGCAGATTTTTACCATACAATTTAAAATGTGTATTTCCATTGTTCTGTATGCAACTCGTCATTTTGTTCTTAAATAAAATACAGAGGTAATTCGAAACTTAATACAGAAAGGTAGCAGCTGACACACTGCGTGGAAAAAAGGTAGAGAAATATGTTGGCATGAAAACATTGTCAACAACAACTTTAGAAACGAAGCTTAAAACCTTCGTGAAAGACTCACTGAAATTGTTCGACATTTCTTCTTGTAAGTGTGTTTCTTTTAACAAATGTTCTTGCCCAAAGCAAAAAAGGATCCCTGAAATGGAAAGAACTTTTCTTATAGACCAACAAGAACTTAGGTAAATGTCCATAGGCGCAGTTGACTTAAAAGAAACTGAAAGCTGAGTAAATGAGCCGATAGTAAGCAGAAAGAGACAGAAGCTGTAAGTCTTAAAATAAACTTTTCGCCATCTGTTACTCCATCTAGGCTCATATTTCCTGATCCAGATTCTGACGTGGAACCACATAACTCCGATAGTGACACAGATTACTTGAAGCCTTCCCCATCCACATCCAGGATGACTCAATTTCAAGGGAAAAAGACGTTGTGATCAAGCCGATACCCAGCAGTAGCTATAGCTTGTGACAGAACCGGAGTTTCGGGCTGGAGCCATCATTGCAAGCGCAGTTTTGGAAGATTTGGGGATGATTACTGAAACAGAAACTTTAAATGTAATTCATAGACATAAAATAAGAAGATAGAAGGGAAAAATTCGGAAAGATTATCAGAAAGGAAATTAAAGACAGCTGGAACCACTGAAGGGACTTTATTTTGATGGAAGGAAGGACAATACTCTAATGCAACAGAGTGTAGGGTGAAAGATGTACCAGAAAACATTCCTGGAAGAACACGTTAGAATAATTAAGGAACCTTGAAACGAGTACCTTGGACACATAGCAGTAACCTCATTATCAGCTTCGAGAATTTCTAAAATGCTGCTGCAATTCATGGAGAATAAGAATATTGACATTCATCAAGTAGTACCAATAGGGTGCGATGGAACAGTCGTTAATACTGGCTATAAAATCTGCGTGATTCGTATTTCTGTGGAAGCCATTGGGAAACCCTTGCACTGGTTTATCTGCCAGTTACACTCAAATGAGTTGCCACTCCGACATTTAGTGAAGCATTTGGATGGTGGAACGAGTGGCCTTAATGCATTTTCTGGTCCTACTGGGAAAGCATTGGCAAATTGTAAAAACCTCCCAGTTGTGAGATTTGTAGACCTTTCGAGCGAATTTCCGAAAATCGACATAAAGGATCTTAGCAGACATAAGCGATAGCTTTTGGATATTTGTCAAGCTGTCACAAATCGAAACTGCTCATCAGGTTTGTCACAAAAGCACCCTGGGAAAATGTTCCATGCACGTTGGCTAACAACTGCAAATTGAATAAAGCGTTTACACATTAGCTGGTCAGAGCCTTCAAACCAACTTCAAACTCTGGCAGAGTTCATCATGAAAGTGTACCCACCTATGTGGTTTGCAGTCAAATTAAATCCATATTGCACGTATGGTTTACGAAATTTGAGGAAGACAATAAACGTCTCACGCTACCTTAAAACTATTTAAAGATTGTGGCCGATACCATTATCCAGAGAAATGGCTATTTCGGCCACCCGGAAGCAAAATCTTTTCAATGATCACAGACGACTGACGGTCCATTCGAGAACTTGGACTACGTAGGATTTTACGAGCAAGAAAGGGAAAAAAGGAAGGAATCAGACACTACAACATTTCGTCACTCAACTTCGAGGCAGTTTCATATACATACCTTATTGATAGGTAGAAATGTAATTTGACGGAACCTCTAAATGACAGAATATGATTTGAGAAATTTGATTTCCTGTGGAGAGTCTGTAGCTCTACACCTGGGAAGCCTAAAATTTCCTTGCCACACCCAAAGTTTTGAACGCTTCGTGAAACTAGTAACAGAGGTTTCTGAGGCTGTGTGTGGAGAAAATAAGCGCTACGGTTTAGTTAGAAGCCGAACAGAGTAGAGAAAAGCTATGCTATCATTTGAAACCAAATACGTGTACCGAGTAAAACCGGAATAATTGCAAGGGCAAAGGAGTTAAGAGCCGATATGGTTGGGTGGATGGGTGACACGGGTGGAACTTGCAATGCAGCCACCTCCCCGTGGTGAGTTCTGGTTTTTTTCTGAATTTTATTTCAGAAAAAGCGAAAAGCTCCATACAAAACAATGGAAATACACATTTTTAACTGTGTGGTAAAAATCTGCTAAAAATCACGGCCGAAATGGAGACGGAAGATATTTTTTTCCCCAAAACTTTGCATACGTGACCTACCCACCAGTGCCCAACTTTTCCGCACTAGGGCAAAGACAAAATCGAAAACTTTTTTTTTTACGCTCCGCCCTATTGAATAGGTTGTCTAGAGATTTCTAAATGAGGTTTGAAAAAGACTAGAATCAAAAGAGTAAAATTTTAAAAGAGTAAAATTTTAATACTTTATGAAATACTTAATTTCATAAAGTATTCAGAAGAATTTCTGTTGTAACTTTGTTTTCAGATAAATATTGTTCTAAAATGAATTATTTGACTTATTTGAATGAACGGAGGGAACTTATGTCTATCAATTCATAATATTTTAACCCTATTTCAATCAATACGTTGAGTTTGCCAGCGATAATAAAGTTTACGCCACATCATTCTTAATAAAAAGTATAATTCAAAGAAGAATTAGCTCGTTATTTTAAATATATAGAATTCAAAATGAGATTCTTTATATAGTTCTTGGTTAGTTCCATTGGGAAAACGCCGGCTTTTAGTTTGATGATCCGGGTTTTATACATCGAAGTACATCGATGTCTTTTGGTGGCCCAAAAGTCTCCAGACCATTTTGAAATAGAATAATACATATATTTATTGAAAATTCTCATTTACCTTTTTATAATCAATAAATACACCTCTTGAAAATCATTTTAAACTATTTTTGTAAATTGTGTTCTTCAAATAGAGATCATTTTGTTCTTTACGATAGCGGAAAATTTCTAAGAGTGCTGCTTCACCAATGTTTCTTTCGCTTATGCCTTCAATTGTTTCCGGATGTTGGTCTTTAATAATGGATGGTTTGAGGTTTGTTACGGTATACTTTTTTACAACGCCCTGTTTATGAAACCACCTGAATAAGTTGAGTATCGCTTGTTTAGATGCTGGTTTTCTAGACCCAAAATAACAAATAGAAGCTCTTTGGGTTATAAAAATTCATTGTTTAAATTCTACATATAATGCGACTAATTTTACTCGTTCCTCGGTCAAGAATATCCCCATAGAAATTTTCCAAAAATTACAGATGCATCATCTGAAACAAAATATATATTTTTCAAATGAGGTATTAAAAATTTCTAATGTTATAGAGTGGTCAAGTGATTTTTGTGCCACCCTGTACAAGCAGACGATCTTCACAGGCACTCCGACTATTGATATAACTGTTTCGGTACGTAAGTTAAGCATATAAGGAATTCAGTTTGAAAATAAAATAATCAGTATCTTTAGAACAACAAAAGAATATATCGATCGTTAACATCTTATGAATTCGGAATAAAAGAAATCCCGTATCTCACATGCCCTGAGTTAACTTGGTTCAATCTTTCCTCCTTGTAAAAGGTCGTTACCAGCCATTTAATATTGCATAAAAAATGCTTTATAATGATATGTTTTAACCTTGATAGTTTAACATCAAAATACTTTTATATACTTTATTTATGATAAAAACAAATATAATAAAGTATCATTCTATATTTATATTTTACAGCATGACATTTGTTGGTAGAAACGCGTACGCTATATATATGAAAATTATACATCCCAGTTTTTCGATTTCCCATGATACCAGACTATTTATGTTTCCTCCCTTAAACTTATAATCATCCTGTCTAGTATAGAACAAATATATGTTTACATTTCATAATAGTTAAACAATTAGCGAATGACAAAAATTTGCTTTAAAACCCAATTCATTTCTGAGAGAATAGCGTGCAATAAAATGAAAAATTTCTCTTGGGATAAATCTAAGGTAATGCAATAAATTTGTAGCTAAACTCAGAACTACTATCTTATTTTTGCAAACCCTAATCACAGACAAAATTATTCAAATGCCGCACCCTAAATTATCTCCGACATCTCAGTACATTAACTTTTCTTTTGGAGTAAAACAAATAAATCTTATCTGAACATTGCTATTTGCATCTAAGAATGCCTGGGCAGTTAAAGAGAAAAGCAAGTTACAATGAATGGTAAACATTTGAAAATTTATTGCACATATCCTAAATGATGTGTCTTTATAATTGAAATGCCTTTAGGGGAATTGCGTATGATTGGAAATATTTCAAGATTGTGTGCTTATATATTAAAATTGTCTACGTAATTCGGTTAGCTAGTGGATAAGAGTAATGTACATATGTATACTGACGAAAAATAAACAAACACACAAATATATATATATATATATATATATATATATATATATATATATATATATATTGATTGAAAGATAAATTTCAGAAGAAAAATTACATCTTCATTTATTAATTTATAAGATCGCAATCATTGCCATTATACAGCTTTACCTCGCTCCTGCAATTACGTACCGCTCTGGTAAGAAGGAAAAAAATCTAGCATATTTGCGGATGAAGAAAATGCTGAAGTGTGTACTTAAGATTACGCATTAATTCTTTATGTCTTGGAAAAAAATGAAGACACATGAAAGATTAAAAAGGAGAGAGAAAAAAATCGCTGAGTATTGCAAAATTGACTTGAAAACCAAAAGAATAAATACTGAAATATTTGATTAAAAGATATATAAAAAATGAAGGAATAGAGAAGGAAATCAATAAGAATCCTTGTGAAAATAAGGGACTGGGAGACTAAAAAAAATCTCTGACTTAGTACATGAATGAGCATTCTGAATCTTTATAGCACGTAACCATAGGTTTGAATTCTTACCAATGCCGGGATAATACTGTTCTTTCTCCACACATTCAACAGCTCTGTCCCACCTGTATTTTGGTTTCATAATAAAGTAACAACAATATAATCATAGTGGATATGGGAAAAATGTACACAGGCTAATTGCCTGGCACATTTGGAGAAAAATAAAAGTGATTTGAAATTTGGATGAAGGGAGAATCTCTAAATTTAAAATGATATAAATGAAGCATTTGTTTAAATACTGTAAGATGAGGTTACTTTATAACAGATTTTAAGTATTTTCCTGTACCAGCCCATCAGTTTTAAACGCAGCCCAAATAGAAGTATAGCAAAATATTGGTAAACACTTTCGTTACGTCGTAAAGTATTGCACTAATCCAGATCTTTAATTACCATAAAGAAATTAAAGTTAAAATGTGTCACAAAGTTGCCCCGCCGAGTAGGGCTACTTGTGTCGTCTGTGTTTTCACCCTGAAATCCAAGAGGAAAAATTACTTGAGACAACGTTAGAATGTAAAACGCTTATCAAAAGGTTGATACACAATTATATACGCCTATTAAATCTATTGGATAGCTTTATCTATATTTTTGACATCAAAGAGACCTCGGTAACCCAGGACAACCATCAGTTCTTTGAAAAGATGAGGAAATTCGTCTTTCGGCACAATCTGCTCCTTCGGGTAGTTTTTTTTTCCAGATAGTCAATACTTATTTCTCTCCAGTGGTATTTAAAAGGACAGATAAATGCAACATCGAATGGCTGAAGGAGGTGGGTCGAATCTGTAGGTTATTTTGTGACAGTGTCAATGTATTACAATGTAGCCCCGTCACCTTTCGATATTTAGGTTTTGTTCTCATATCTCTCGGAAATATAACTATACAAATGTTATATTGTTTCACAATCTTACGAACATAGTGACAGTAAAAAGTTGGTTGTATAAGGAGTTAGTATTCAGCACACAAAGTTTCCGAAGTTTGAGTCAATAGCTTGACAACAGGTTTGAACAATACACTGTCTAGCGAAGACAAATGTCGCGACAAATGTCGCCAGTGTCCGAAGTCAGAGACTTTGGACACTGGCTATTATGTGTCTCTGTATGCCGGACATGCTATTGGCGCTGTTCTTTGCCTCCCCGGTATCACAGGCGCGGCGCAACATCCGAAATACGAAAAAATTACTATGTGTCACAAAGTTACCCCATCTTACGGTAACTTTTATATACAAGCGCATTCTGTCCTTTAAAGGACAGAATGCGCTTATTAGTTTTATTATTAGTTTTTATTATTAGTTATTATTAGTTTTTATTCGACGTGTATCGTTTTGAAATTAGGAAACTATCTTGCCTTTTTAGTGGAGTTGTACTAATGTGGTTTAATTTTCTGATTACAACTTGATTTCTTGTCATATTTGAATGTAGCAAACAAAAAATATTAATATCCTACAAGATTATATTTAGTTCCTATAGCCCAGAATGAATTATGAAAGTTGTTACCTTTTGAAGGTGATTTTGTGTTACCTACTCAAAACAAATGGCATTTTGCTAAAAATTTGAATTTATAAATCAACAATATGCTAATTGTATTTCGATATAAAAATGCGTTTTTGGCCAAAGCATATATACAACGAATGTAATTAGATATTAAATAATAACGGATGAAAGCAACATTAGCTATTATTGTCCAGCGAGATTATAAGTGCTAATGATCTCTCTTTATATGATATGAAAATATTAGTCATGTATTATACTCATGAGCTCACGTCTGTGTTTTTAAAGACCGTCTCTATAACGATACCTCGATGATCAAGAGACCTAATCATAGTGTCTACTGACAACTAAAATATCCGAACTGTTGACCACCCACCTCTCCCACATACACACACCCTTGCCAGTGACCTTCAGGAATGTGGAAATCCATTCTCCCTAAAACTGCAGAAAATTGAACGAAGTGTATGCATGATTCATATATATCATAACCTTCATTTTAATGTACAGAAAATTTATTTATGTTTCAAATGCCATGTATTATTTTAATGTATTATCTATTTTTTGTTTAGTCTATCAAAACAAAATCAGTTAAACAGAATTATTTATCATTGTTTATCTAAGCGGATGTAATTTTTTAAAAGGCCAGGTTGTGCATAATAGAAAATTGTAATATATTGTTTATTTTTTTTTCTCTCTAACATATTTATAGTACTCAGGTTTGAAAATAATTATTTCATGTCCAAACTTGGTCTATAAACATTAATTTTATCCCTACATAGCGGTTTTTGAATTGAGAACAATGCAAACTCGTCTGAACAGATTGAAGCAAAATGTTATCTAATAAATCTTTACGCAATTCATAAAACATCGTCTAGAAGTTTGTGTTTAACGAAAAAACATTTGTTGGCAGCTTTGTGTTCCGTAATCAGTGCTACAGCTTCTATAAAATTTAGATAGGAAATTTACTTTTTTCACTAAAATTATTGGAGCAGGGAATAATTTAGAAAGCACACGTATTAATTTAGGGAATGGAAATATTTTTTTTTGAAAAAAAATACTTTATTTTATTGAAATTAGAAACGAAGTTTAAATGGGCTAAAATAATATCTAACTCTGCAAAATTTTGCAAAAAACTTTTAAATTTTGCATAAACTTTTACCCCCAATTTATTTTCAGTTTTGGGGGTAAAATGACTTCCTGAATAAATTCATTTACTTAAATAATATTATAAGAATAGTTAGGGAAAAACAAAAGGAAAAAACAACGGAAAAACAACGGAAAAACAAAAGGAAAAACAACGGGAAAATAAAGGGAAAAAAAGTGGAAAATCAAAAGGGAAAAACAGAGGAAGAACAAAAGGGAAAACAAATAAACTCAAATATAGAACAGCATTCGAATACGAGGCATAACTAAAAATAAAATTTGTTTTACCTACACAATTGAAAAATAATTTATTCCACCTCATAAAAATTAACCATAAATTTTTTTTTACACTTTTTAAATTGCAATTTTATCTCCAATACTGTGAAGTCCATCATGCGTTAATACCATACCAATATATATATAAGCTATCATACCAAA
Organism: Dolomedes plantarius; assembly: GCA_907164885.2. NCBI lineage: Eukaryota > Metazoa > Arthropoda > Arachnida > Araneae > Dolomedidae > Dolomedes > Dolomedes plantarius. Next base: position 59,059,136 of record OU015496.1, on the reverse strand, counting down.
TCTGTTTAAGAGATATTTAACAGTATAATATGTTCTCTCAATAATATTTCTGAAGGGTGGTTAAAGAAATTAAATTCTTTCCATTCTCATAACGTGAAATGGAAAAGAAATCCCAGAACGTTTTGAATAATTATACATTTTACAAGTGAATTTCGGAACATCGTAGAGCAAAAATGCAAATGAAGTACCTGAATCTCCACATTTATCTCTCTTTCTGTATTTTTGATACATTATCCTTCATGTTTAGGTCTTATACATCTCATGCAAGGGAACGTCAGGTGAATAATCTTTGTAAGGTTAAAATTTAGTTAAGTCTAATGCATTGCAACATATTACGAAATACAACTTATTTCTGAACACTTGACCAAACTCTCATTTATATTGAATAACACATCGCGTGCTGTCGTGATTGAAATTGGAAGAAATGTAACGAAATTACATATTTTTCATTACGTGTCATCATACTACCTAAACGAAGACCGTAAATAATGGTAACATGTATACCATTGATTGTATGGAGTTGTTAATGCAATTAGTGAAATTTTACGGTATAATTTTGCAATTATACTTGATAAATTGTAAAGCATTGAAGAGCTAATCACGCAGGAGGAAAACCGCAAAATATTAATTTATTATAAATAGAATATAAATAAAATAATTAGTATTGAGGGCATGACATGCATTTGAATTTATATATTGCGTTTGTTTTAACCATACATGCAAATATATGCGATAATACTATTAGTTGCCTTCCTAGTTTAAAATATAAACCGAAATACAGGGTGGTCATAAAAAAACTTTGCCGTTATATGGACCTCTAGCGGCTGTTCCATGCAACCGATCGAGATGAGATTTCAGATATAGTTATTCAGAGGTGTGAGATCGGGATTATGTGAACGACAACCAAGTGGCACTCGCGATTACGGTTATAGATACAGAAACTTAAAATTTTCGAACGGCAACGCCCACTTTTTCCCTTCACAAAATGATCAGCGCATGCGAAAGCCCTAAAGAGCGTTGGAACGGTACGTGTATCGCAAAAAACGGACGCGTTACGCACGTTCAAAAAACAGCTCAGCGAACGGACTGCGATGGCACCCATGTGAAAAATATGTAATCCAAATAAAAGTTTTCCTTTGTCGGATATGTGTTGTTATCAGTTATTGGTGGTCTTGCGTCTGTCATATGCGAATTTCCTCCGTGCGCCCCGATCGTAATTTTCTTGGCCGTTCGCAGAGCTGTTTTTTCTGCGTGCATAACACATCCGTTTTTTGTGATACACTTACCGTTCGAACTCTTTTTAGGGTTTTCGCATGCGCGAAGCATTTTCTGATGGGTAAATGAGCGCATTGCCATTCGAAAATTTCGAGTTCAAGTACCAAAAATTGTTTCTGTTAAATATGTGTTATTTGAATAAACTTCAACTCAAACATATTTCACAAATGACTGTTCTAAATAACATATAACCGTAACCGTGAGTGCCACTTTGTTACCGTTCACAGAATCCTGAGCTCATACTTCTGAATAACTATAATGATATCTCATTCCGATCGGTGGAACGGAACAGCCGCTAGAGGTCCATATATCGGCAAAAGAATTTTATGACCACCCTGTAGTTAGTTAAGAGAGCTTCAGGTATTAAATGCATCTATTTTTCAAGCTGTTGAGCGGACTTTTGCTAATTCTTACAAAAAAGTCAGAATTAACCCGGCAAAGCCTGAATTAATTTTTTTTTCTCAAATTTACTTTTACTCTTTATCTTTTCTTCAAAAATCATCTTTTCTTCAAAATTCTTTTTTTTAAAGAGACAAAAGCATTTTTTATGAAGAACATATTACATTTTAATTCCCACATAAAATTTTAATTACATATTCAAATAAAGTTATATTTTTCTATGAAAAGTAGTGCAACAGCCATCACAGAGGCCTACATTGCATTACGCACATTCGGTACATGTGCGGAAAATGAATTAGAATCTTTTATATTTTTATTAACCCATATTCATTTCTTTGAAGAATTTGATCTTTTATTCTTCCGTTGTTTCTTTGCACTTGGTGGCCCATCAGTTATTGTCTTGGAAGTGTCTAATTCTCCTTCGGAATCTGAAATTTCAATATCGCCACAATTTTTTTGTACTTTCATTCTTATTTCTGCAATTGCCCGTAACTGGTTACCAGACAAATTATCTGTAAGACATCCTTCATCTTCCTCTGCAGAATCTTCGTCAGTGATTTCAGCAGCATTGGGGGGGCTCAATACAAATTTCTTCAATACCATGAAAATCTAGTTGATCAAACAGTTGAAATGCCTCTTCAAGTTTTAAATGTCTGGAAAAAAAATTATATGTATCAAATGTCCCTCATATTAGCTTGTAAGTTTGACTACAGCAAGCTTTCACTGATATAATAATACTCAAGAAAAAAAAAATATATATAACGTAATAATAATAATAATAATAATAATAATGACTATTATTATTATATTATTATTATTATTATTATTATATAATAAAAAAATAAAAATACTTCAATTAATTCTTAAAATGTAAAAAACAAATATACCTGTTACTTCAAAAGAACGAAAAAACTTATTTAATTTTTAAGTCACAGAAACATGAGTAAAATGAATAAATACACAGTTTCTGCATACCTTATAAAAAGCTAACATGAAAGCCTAGCGGTACCATACGGTACCGCCAAATTTGAGAACAAAAGTTTTCGTATATAATAAGACAGATTTTTTTTTAATGTGGCCTACCAAAAGGGCATACATATATAAATAAAAATTCACACTTCATCAACTCACTTATAAATTTTAAATATCTATAAAATGTACTTACTTTTGACGACGAGCCATGTTTTCGCTTGTTCTCAAGACACTAAACTTTATTGAGACCAATAGCATAGACACTTGCTTAACTACTTCATCTGACTGTTATAATTTCTTCTTTAGACTGTCTAGTGGTGCCATCTATTAACTAAAAAACAGAACGTTACGTTTTTCCCAAAAAGAAGAGGTATTTTTGAAGTAGTGATTGCTGGTACCAAACGACACAGCTAGGACTTCCCGGGTTAAGACGAAAATCTGTGTTATTTGAATAAATTTGAAATTAACCATTTCTCACAAATGACTGTTCTAAACAACGTATATTAGTAAATATGAGATGAAATTACCTATGTCTTAAAATAGTGACGAAATCTTAAATAAAGATATTTAAATTTGATGTTATTCATATAATGTACAGGACGAGGAAAATCGATTACCTATTAAGTTTTATTCGTGTCGCAGGTTAGGTAAGAGTTTTTTCCGTACCAAATTACATTACAATATTCATTTCACAAATGGTGTTAAAAACACGAGAAAAGCATATTTCAATGAATTATGGTATAGTTTATAGAAAAGAAATGCGTATTTTTTCTTACCATTATTTCAATAATACAATCTATAGTAAAGTTTTGAATTAATTATGTTTATCCATTTCCTCGTACATAAAAAATTGTTTTGGTTAAAGAGGAATATTTGAAAAAATGAAATATTTTGGTATAAATGATTTATCGATAAAACTAAGCAAAAGTAATTTTAGAAACACAAAAACAGAAAGCGACGTCGAAATTATTTCAATAATTCTTTTGTGATTCAATTGAAAATGTTTTTTCAAATAATTTTAAAATAAATTCTAGAGGAAGTCAATTTTTATATTTTCTCAAGGTGAGCATAAGTGCAATTATTAAAGAAAGTTTGATATTTTTTTCCTATTTATTGACATGTATATACACATTTATATGTTTATATATATATATATATATATATATATATATATATATATATATATATATATATATATATATATATATATATATATATGTGTGTGTGTGTGTATGTGTGTGTGTGTGTGTGTGAGTGTGTTTGTTTGTTTGTTTGTGTAATAACTCTCTAATAAAGGGAGGGGAGTTAAAAAATTATTAGCTTGTACAAATTATCTACTGTTCTGATATTTAGTTTGGTATCACTTATAGGAAGTATAAAGAGAGAAAGTTATTTACATATTTACAACGAACACAGGAGGGAGATTGCTTAGAGTTCTATTCACCTCATATCCAACATGCTAAGTAACTCGCAGTGCGTCTGTCATACCATAGCAAAGGAAAGTTAGTTTATTTTGCCCTTGTGATGATCTATGGTACAATATGCCCAGTGACAGCTAGCCGTCACTGGGAAATGGAAGAAGTTACATAAGACAATAGACAATATTAGAAGTTCATGATAAATGGAATAGATTTATTTACTGTTGCAAAGTTGTTATTGCACACGCAGAGAGAGAGAGAGAGAGAATGTGCGTGTGTGTGTGAGAGAGAGAGATAGAGAATGTGTGTGTGTGTGTGTGAGAGAGAGAGAGAGTGAGAAAGAGAGAGAGAGACAGACAGTAAAATAAGTTTGTAAAATGTTTATCTACGTTCGCACCATTGCTTACAGATTTAAAGATATTATGTCTTAAGGGGATAGTGGACTTTCAAACCTAATTGTTTTTGTTTTGAATGAATTTGCTTGAAATTTGAAAATGTGATTAGTACCATAGATATGTAAAATGATTAAAATTTAATGCTGGAATATTAATAATTTATGAATTATGAATTGATAATTATATCAATAATTAGCCTAATTAAAAATGTTCCATGTTCATTTCTTTTGCATATAATATGGTAATTTTTATTTACAGGATACCTTATAGAACTAACAATGAAACTTATTGGTTATTTTAAGCATTCATTAAAAATATAAAGAGAAAATAATAATAATAGTGAAAACACCCTTTTTATTACACAAAATAAATATAAATCATCATTTCAAGTACAAAATTTAGAAATTCTGAGCTACGAAGCATAATTATTTTCAATAAGATTTATTTCATATATAGTAAAGTATATAAAACTTAAATTTCACAGCAATACGATAGTTAGAAATGCGCCTGGAGCAGTTTGAATATTCGTATGACACGAAAATTTTTATTTTGAGAAAAACACCTTTAACGCTATTGCTATTAGTAACCACATAATATCTAAATTAAATCATTACATAACAACTAAATATCACTTACATTATATATATATACAATGGAACTTCAATTAGCCATAGATTTAGATAAATTTTAAACCTTAATAGAGAGAAAGCTGATGGAAAGTGTTGGAACTCTTTATTAAAAAAGAAAGCAAGAATCCCTAGCTCCTTGCCAAGAGCGGTAGGAGTAGCCTGTTTCAGACTCCTTACAGGCCATGATTACTTGTAGAGACATCTATATAGACTCGGAGTGACTGACATGGATGTGTGCAAAATATAAAAAAATATTTAGATAAATATATTTTAGCTTTTCAACATTTCTCGTAATTGTACCATTATCGTGTACAATGATGATTAACACTCCGTCGGGCGCGTCTAGAAACTTACGTCATCGGGCGCGGTGTATCTGTCAGATACATCTCTGTTTTATGTATTTTCTGTGAATTTGCATTAATTTAAATCTTCTATTTTTATTCTTCTTATGTCTAGGCTTTTACATCCGGACCTTTCTTTATCTTTTTACAATTTTTATTTTTTACAAAACACCAGGTAATAGAAGTAAACCGATAAAGGCTTTTATTTCAATATTATCTGTTAGTCTTGCATCTGTTTCTCTACTACATTGATTAGAATCTGCAGAAATGTATTTTTTACTGCATTTCACAATTATTTCCAATATTTCGTCAGAAAAAAAAAACAGTTCCAAGAGCCGTATATAGATTTTATACCTTTCGAACTTCCGATTACTGCAGGTAATTTTGTGATAATATAAATGCCCAAATCTACCTTTGACATTTCTTCTTCCTATCCATTTTGCCCGTTTAGTACTATTGTCTTTTTCTACATAAAAATCATCATTATTAGCATCATCATCCAATTCTGAGTCCTTATAATCACTTTCACCGCTATCAGAATCAACTGCACATGTTTCTAAAATATATTCTTCGTCATCATCACTTTCATTAAATTCTTCAGCATTTAATTCCTCATTTCCATCACTAAATAGAATACTATGGACTACCTTCAGGTCTTTTTGATTGTTCAAATCTAAAAAGCGTTTAGCACTCATCACGGGAAAAGATAAATCAAAAACTTACAGGGAATCTTGATACTTCCGTAAAGCTTCAACAGACAAACGTTATCTGGCGCGTGTATCTAACAGATACAAAACTTCAAACAATTTTCAAAACGGGAAATACTCCTACACGGAACTGGTCGTTACTGCATTCCAAAGGAGCAGGTGGTCAGATGGACAGATACTGATAATGTCAAGGTCGTAAGAACAAGTTTTAGGGGACAAAAGCAGAGACATTGACACGCGTGTATCTGTCAGATCAACGCGCCCGATGGAGTGCTAACAAAATTCAAATGAAACTCTACTTCAGTCAACTTTGTTTACAAATACAAATGCCTATAACTAGGAAAGTAATTACAGAAATAAAAAATTCTTTTTGCAACACATTCCTACTCGTACGTAGTTTCACAATTGAATACAATTTAAAAAAATTGAATTTTTGTACAAATTTCTCAATTTTGAAAAACCGCTGTCCCCTTAATTGTTTAACTGCGTATAATGTATACTGTAACGTAATGATAAGAATTATTTAGAAAAAAATTTTGAATTAATGTTTTCATTTTCAATATGTACTTGATTTCGAAATGTTTTAAAAGAAGGGGAAGGAAGGGCTGTAAATTGTAGTTAGTTGTCTCTAACTAAATATGAATATTCATGTAATCTAATTAACAATTTTATTTTAATCTATTAATACACGTAACAAATGAAGACTGGAGAATTGACAGGTTTTTGTGTATATCTATATAATTTATGAACTTACATTTCTTTCAAGAGACGACATCATTCTCTTCGGTTTAAGTAATTTCATTTATCATAGAAATTTTTCAAGACACCCAATAATAATTTTTTCCGAGAATCATTTCGAAAGTCATCGTAACTTTTCGCTCATTACTCATAATTAAATATTCATTACATTAAATTATTATCGACTCTGGAGACTCTTTCGTAGCAAGTAATTATTCTTTTTTTTCCTACTTTTGATTGCTTTCCACAGCAATTATCAAATGGGGTTAATGAATGAGGTAATGATAAAAATAACAACCACCTTTCAAGAGACGTTTACTTTTCATTACGTAACATTTTCAAAATGCACGCTAACATCAAAAGGCATTTGCTTATTTATCAAAACTGAACAACAAAATTCCAACTTGATGTATAATTATTCAGAATATAAAACTGCTGAATAACAGATCGTTTTGGGGGGTTTTTAAGGATTATAATTATGTCATCGGATTCTTGTTTTCCTGAGTAAACAATCATTTCAATTTGCACAGTTAATCTAACAATTAAAACGACAGTTAACTTAATTTAAGTTTTTGATGGAACTAAAAATTAATTAAAAAGATTTATTTGAAATTTCCAGGATGTGATTTTTGTCACTTTGTTTCGAGAATTTGCAATAATATGTGATTTCAATGATGAAACATAAGTCGTGGAAATTATTGTGCTCCCTTTAGGAAAATTAGATAAATACTAAAAATATTTCCTTAATAGGAAACAGTTATTAATTTTAGATATTCATGTTTGCAGAAGTGTCCAATGGCTTTTTATTATTTTGACTATTTTGAAAGCAGATCTAAACGGATTTCTCAGAGTTGTACGGAGTCATCGAAAAAGGTTGGACACCTTTCGAAAGCTCATAATTCTAAAAGAAATTGAGCAAACTCAATAATATTCTTTTCAAACAACTTGGCAAGGGTCGAAGATATCTAAATGTAACTGGTACGCAACAGTGACATGGAACATTGCGCAGAAGCGATGCAAGATTGAAGAGGTCTTCGTTCGACTTTCCGTCAGTGCAATGCGTTCAGGAGAAATCTCAATGTGTGTTGTGGTTAGCGGAGTACAAATCTGGGGTCCCGTCAAGAACATTGTTTACAGCGTAAAGGTACGGAACTCGACACATTTACGGGAGAGATATTGTCGATGCCATTGCCACAGTGACGCCAGACATGCTCCGTAAGAACTGGATTAAAGATTGATTATCGATTTGATATGTGTAGAGCAACCAACGGTGATCATATTAAAACTTATTAAGGTTAATTTCTATTAAATTCTGTACATTACACAACAAAAGAATTGCTTGTATTTTAATTATTTCATTAAATATGATTATATGAAATGTGTCCAACCTTTTTCAATGACCCTGTATATAATTTCAGATAGGGCTTCATAAATGAAAATATTTTGTTGATGAAACAGTGGTATTATGAACATCTAGACCGACAGAATCCTTGTGATCAAGTTTGCGTTATTAACTTATTAAGAAAGAACGTCCATGACAACAATTAAGAGGCCTTATTCTTCTATACTGCGGAAACCCTTTCTTCACAAAATAGTTAACACGTGATTGAGTTTTCAATGGAAATATTTAAAGAATTCTGGGGAACGAAATCAGAAAAATTGGTGTTCTTCACATCATCAGGACCACTTAGTTGAGAAGCTAATGACCATGACATTTCCCAACCTGTGAGTCTCGATGCTATTTACCATGTAACTCTACGGCAGTGTCGTTCGAATTCAACACCCTTTATTTAGAGGTTGATGAAAATCATGGTTACTTGCTATGTACCACAGTAAACAAATTCTAAACGCCAGTTTGTCTTTTGGCAGTCTGTGCTACCACTTTTGTCATTACCATTTAAGTCTCCACGGTGGAATAACGCATTTTCATAACTCCGAATCCATACCGAAGGAGAATTATGTTACCGAAGGAGAATTATGTTATTAATGGTCTTTTCTGTTCTTGCTTTCAAACATCATTGATTAAGGGAAGGATGTTTCTTAATGTTCTTCATTTTTTACAATTTTCATTTTCGTTAAATTAAAAATTTTGTTGGAATTAAATTACAAAAACTGAATTTCAGTGCTTTATGTTTTAAAAGATCTTTTTAATTAAAATATGCAAAGGGGGGAGGGGGAAGGGTGCCTAATGATTAGAAACCATTAAAGGGAGTCTCGACTCCGAAAAGGTTATAAGAGACTGCTCTAGGAGAAGCGGGAAGAATTGTTAGTTCTCTTAGAGAAACGAAATTTAACGCTGTTAAGATAGTGACAATCCGATGTAGAACTTCACGAAAAACACGCTTTCTCATATCGTAATGATGTTGATATTATTTCCATTCCCTATCATAACTGTCACCATAATCTGGAGTGGTTACGGTTAAATAAATTATCTCCAGCTAAGACCTAATGTTTTACCCTAGAAATGGACGCTTCATGGTATATCGTGCTTGTAATAAGCGAGATGTGAATACGCAGCAATCTAAATGAGTAGGACCACACAGCCTGAATTGTGAGCAGGATTTATGATTCCGAAGCTTCGGGGAGCCTGTGAGCAGGGCGTTGGTAGCGGGCAACAACACGGGCAATAAAACCATAAAAAAGTTAAGAGGACAGCAGCTATAAATCGAAGATCAAAGATTAGGAAACAAGTGCATGGGGAGTCGAGAAATTTCCCAGACGAGGAGAGGCGTCCAACATAATTCAAATGCAAAACATAAAACATGAACCAACCTATGAACAAGGTGGCTCCTCCCCCAGCACAATTAAGAGGCTGGGCGAGCAAATAGGAAGCCAAGAAGGCATGAACCAATAGAAAAAAAAAGAAAAGAAATATATATACAGGGTAAAGCATGTTAGAAAAAGCCCACTTACTAAAGTAAAAAAACCGTAGATTAAAAACTTAGCTGCTACAAGGGCTACGAGACATCTAAACAAAATTGACGCAAGATTAAAAGCCCAGCGAAGGTTCGAAAATCAAGCTGAAGCGCCACCGAGTGATAAACGAAGTATAAAGGATGGAGAGACGACTGATGCGGCCTGGCCACAACTTAAACGAGAATGCATTTACCCGCCTATAACTACCAATCGACGAAGGATACGACAGACGACGGAGTTGAGTAACCAGAGAATCGAAACAACGAAAAACTACGTGAGCATCCGAGGTGAACCTGCGTATGACGGAGACCGCTACCGACAGATCCGCTAAAGGACAGTTTGCATCACAGAGGTATTCCGGAGTGATCATAGACCTACGAGAGCCTGAACTATGTGTGTTACGATATCCAGAATTTTTCCTGCAGTAGTATAGAACTTTGTTGAAAGAACTGTGTACACGGTGAAATACGAACGATAATCATACCAGTGTCTACAAGTGATGGGAACAAGCCGTAACTACAGTGACAACCGCCTAAGGGTGAGCAATTTTAACAATGTTTAATTCACATCCAACGCTTATTACATACTTGCCTCTTGACCAAGGGTCGACTTTGTTCAATTGTAGGAATGCTATTTTAAAATTATATATATATATATATATATATATATATATATATATATACATATATATATATATATATATATATATATATATATATATATATATATATATATATATATATATATATATATATATATATATATTCTTGAAGGATTCTGTGTTTAAATTGCGGTGAGAAGTTAGCATAATGATGTTTGTTAAAACTTTATATATAAGTATGTAAATAAATTGTATATATGTAATCAAAGTGTCTTTTCTGAGAGTTGTAACCCCTGACTTAATTGTGGATTGAAATAGAGTTGGTCGCAACTCGACATTACTAGCCTATCGATCATAGCCTAATAATCCCAGATTAGTTATTACAGTGCTAGAAAGATAAAGACTTAAACAATATGTGATGGATCATCTGTTATCTTAGATGTTGTAGTTTAACGTAAAATAACGAGTCATCGCTCCTAAGATTTTGGGAGAAAAGTATTCTCATACTCACCCAGTTGAGGGATAGTGCTTACAGTGCTTGTAAGCATTCAAAAGTCAGAAACGAGATTTTGTAAAAAAATTTAAAATAACGTAATTCTGGCGATGCGAACCCACGCCTCTTAATTCAACGTGTAGAAATGCAAGGCATGCGTTTTATGGGAAGTTCTGTTGCTATGGGTTTTAAATCGATAAAGTAATAACATTTAATTTATTACACACACACACACACACACATATATATATAATACTTAGAGTTAATATGCATTTATTAAAGAACATCAGGAATTCCAATTTTAAAATTCTATTCAGTAACATAAAATTTTCATATATAGCTTGCTGAGTTTTTATTAGTTTATACTTTGTCATAAATCCTACGGGATAATATTCTTGGGATGTTTTACTAGAACTTTTAATATTTTCTAAAAGAAGTTTTCCTTCAATAAATACCATCTGCATTAAAAACGTGATTTATTTTCATAAGAATAGAGGAGGTTCTGTTCTTATTATTTAAATTAGAATTACATGGTGTGATTAATAAAACATTTGTGGAGTCTAAATATTATTGAAGGAAAACTGACATCATTTTAATTATTTTGCAAAAGTAGCAATTTGTACAAAACAGAAGAAAAAGAAGCGTGAGTTCTTTTACTTTAAAAATACAAGTAACCCTGCTAAATTGTTTTAAGCATAGATATCTTTTCCTCTTGATACACACTTTATGGGATTTTAATTTATTCCATGCACTAAAAAGTTACGGAACACATTCTGATTTTTCATTTATGAATTCTGTGAAGAAATAAATAAAAATTAATTACTCTCCGCATTTATCATTTTGTGGACAGAGGAAATATTTTTTAATGTTAAAAACAAAGCGATTAATTTAAATAAATATCAGAATTTTTATCACGCATCTTTTTTGTAAAATTGAAAGGGAAGAAATAAATACGGCTGTGATAAAACAAAAGGAAAAGAGCAGAACTCAAGTTCCCATGTAAGGTTTTTAATGCAGCCAAAAGCAGTGAATTCCAACCGGTGTGCCGTTACTTTAGGGTGCCGTGAGATCGGCAAGAAGTGCCGCAACACTTATTTTGGATAAAAATATATTTGTAATGCCCATTTGAAATTAATATTAATTTGAAACAATTACTCTCACGCCCGACAGATTGTGAAATATCGATCTGAGGATGAATTAGCTAACCTCACGTGCACAATTTTTAGGCTTGATATCAAACATTTGTGATCCGAACATGAATCGTAAGTCTCACATTAATAAAATAAAACCATGTTTAGCAATTTCCATTGAAATCCTCTATTGTAATACTATACTGAATCCAATGGCTATTTTTGAAATTATATTAATATATACTGGATTTTTGTTACTTATATGTTTCAATAAATAAATAAACTGAGTAGTACAGTAAATATTTGTTTTAACTTAAATTTAACATTAGTTAAGTACCAGTCAAAATATGACATTTGGATAGTAAATAAATGTACTAATACACAAATTATACGCAACACATCGTTTCTAAATGTTGAAAATCATAAAATTAAGAAAAGAGAAATAAATTAAAATTTTTTTTATTGAACTCAATGAAAAGAAATATGGATACTCAACAGCGCGAAATAGACAATTTCAATAAGGATTAATTCGATATCTCACAAACACAATTAAAAATAAAAATGGCAGAGAGAGAGAGAGAGAGAGATAAAGAGATTCCTCGGAATAAACAAATTAACGTGTTAATGCGACCTCGTGTTAAGTATCTAAAGTAAGATTTAAACATGTCACTGACCATGCGCAGAAACAAATTAATGTGTTTATGTGGCCTCATGCTTAGTAGTCCAGTCAAATTGTGTTTTTAGAAGGAAAATTTTGGGGTAGTTTTGATTTCTTCCATTTTATATGTTTTTGTGGTGCTGAATCCGAATCTGAGGTTTGCTAACAAAATTTCGTGACGCAACATTGAAGAAAATGCAAAAAAAAGGTAAAAATTTAAATTTTTTTGGCGGTTTTTTGCTTATAACTCGGAAACTATCAACTTTTCGTAAATAACATCATTTTTCAAAATGAAAGTACATAAAATTTCCTACACATTTCAATACATAGGTTTTTTTTCTCCGACGGACCGTTTGGGCTCAAGCGCTATTTGAAATGTGGCGTATTTCGGCTGTCTCCGCAAAACCCCACTTTTCCACTCCAAAAAACAAATATATTATTAATGGCTGTCAATTAGTGAATTCCTCCCAGTTTTCTGCCCATACCTTATTTATATCGTATATGTAGAGGTACAGGTAATTTTTTCAAAAATAAAATAATGTCCAAGTTATTTAATAAAGTCCGAATTTGTAGAAATTCAGTTACAAAAAATTGAAAATTCCAACGAAAAATCTTGAAAAATTATTACATTTTATTATATTGTATTACAATACATATGATCATATAATACATTATTACATGAGCCGTTGACGTTTAGAGGGTCCTGGCTGAGGTTCTTCGAAGGCAGCGAGTCCTGGTACAGGTTCGGGTTGTTCAGTCGTCAGCGTCGGGGCTTGTTCATCTGGAAAATGAAAGAGGTGGTGAGAAAACAACTTGTGATCATATCTTAAGGAGAGATGAGTGATTACGAAATAGATTGTGAGATTAGACATATTTTCCGCATCATGTAAGCGTATTTCTTCAGTCTGTTCTTCGTCTCTTTCTTCCGTCTCTTCTTTGTCAAAGTCAATGCTGTCTTCCGGGAGCTCGACGTTCTCACACAGCCCTTCGCACGATGTGCAGATCGGAGTGCAATGGAGGCTAGCCTTCCTGCCTCCTTATACTAACTTATACTAACAACAAAACTAAAAAAATTCAACAATTATTTTCGGTAAAATGCAGTATTATTATTTTATTTTATTTCTGATGTCACAAAAGTTAAAATAGTTATACTATCAGTTCAAAATAATGAAAATGTTTTTTTTTTCTACTTCTGACAACAGATGACGGTGCAGTAAATAACCTGAATAAACGCGAGAGTTATCTAAATATTTCAGTCTAAATGCGCACTGGGTATGAATACTGAAACATATGCTGCATATGAAACAGCCACGGATATGGTTCATTAACATCAGTGATATATTTAAGCATAAAATCCTGATTTTTTAAAACTAGAGTTTGATTAATGCTTTTTTCTTTAACATTTATGTTCCAAAATTACGCTTTTGTCGAGCAAACGTTATTTACTTGATGAATCTTGAATCAAATATTAAAAAAATCCAATTATTTTATTTAAATTTATATTCCTATATTATAAATATTTCAATAATTCAATTATATTAAAAATTCTACTGTTAAATATAATACTGATTAAAATTATACTGTTAAATTGGAAAAAAACCTTTTATTGAATAGCAGTTTATTGAATTATAATTAAACATATCTAATGTAGCTCTCTCTTTCATACTTGCACACATGAATACATACACACTCACACACACACACACATACATACACCCCCTCCCCTCACAAACATACACCCCCCACCCCACCCATATATATATATATATATATATATATATATACCCAACAAACACAAGACTGACGGCAACTTGACGGGCCGGTGCTGGAGGCGCCGGCAGAACGATAGGCTCGGGGGAAATGATCCGTACCGTTGCCGGGTGACTTACGAATCTCCGACGGGGGATCCCGTATTGTGTACCCTTTTGAGGGCCGGTGACGGTTGGATGGTAATCGACCCGAAATCGCTTTTCCAAAACCGTCCCGGAATTGGTGCTCCGATTCGTAACCAGAAGTAGCAGAAATCTGCATCAGAATTATGGATTTGAAAGGGAAGGCAAAGATTAAATTAAACAGACTTTTCAAAAATATTTATTTCATTGTTGTGAAACTTCTTTTACGCGGAAAATTCCCATAATTTTCCTTGTATGTAAAGATTGTATTATGTGAAAATTCGCATAATACAATTATACAATTATATGTAAAGATTGTATTCTGTGTGTATGTTTTTAACTCCCTAGAAGCTTATAAAAACAGATAAAAATTAGTTTCATTGTTTATTTTTATATATTACTGTAGAAATTAAATATCTACTTAAAAATGGGTCCTTGTTGCACCACTCTTTATTTATAACAGAGGAAATAGTGATAAAATTTGTATTTTTTTTAAATTTCTTTTATAGTATATTAAAATAATAATATATATTTTTGTAGATAAAATATTCAAAATATATTTTTCAGGAAACTTACATATTCTAAGAATTTCTAATTGTTAGATGCCATTATAAAACAACTAATTTTGTAGAACTTTTTCTCGAATTTCATTGTATTAATTTTACAGTAACATATTCTTATAATACACATTTGAATGAAAGAAAAGGAATTTTAAATTAACAGTTAAAATAAACAAATCACACATATTTAGAAAAACATTAATGTAATGTAAATAAAGGAATCACGCCATTATTCAATCCAGTGTTCACCGCAGTTCCATCACATCCAATTGCAGTAATGTTAAGTGTTGGTCGTAAACATATTTGCAATTGCTTAATTTTCAAGCATTTATTTCAAACGGGTTTGATTTTGATTTTTAAACGCGATGCTATACACTATGGCTGTGTTGTGATATAGACAATAGACCGTCTAAGCTCATGAAGTACCTGAGAGAGCTATAGGCTCGGTAAGAAAATTACGGGGCACTCTATTCATTTTGAGATTGATTCAACAAGTATGATAAATAATAAAAAAGGGGAAAAAAAGATGAGACATAGCAAATTTGAAATTGATTGTGTAGGAAATAAGATTAAGATAAATTTTAAAAGATTGTATTTTAAAATTTAAGGCATGAATTAGTTAATTTTTTAGAACTTCCTAGAGTTTAATTTATTAAATTACTATGATTAATATAAATAATGTAGTAAAGTTTTAGCTTGAAATTTACGTTAAAAATTAAAAATTCCCTAAAACTTCGGAGAGGGAACCAGAGATCCTGTCATGATGATTTCTAACTTTTTTCACTTCATAAGTATTTTCTAAGTTGACCTAATAATTGTAATATCTTTGTAATTTCTCTTCAATTCACTTAAAAACTTACTCTTCACTTAAAAAAGAGGGGGAGGAAGTCGTCGTCTGTGTTTTTAGCTCCCCAGAAGCTTATGAAAACAGAAAAGAAAATTCTCAGCTACCAAAATATGTTATCACTTCATAAGTATTTTCTAAGTTGACCTAATAATTGTAATATCTTTGAAATTTCTCTTTAATTCACTTAAAAACTTACTCTGTATTCATTAAGTGTCATTCCTAATCTTTTCACATAATTTTCTAATCGTTTGATTATTTTTTTGCGGAACACCCCATTGTTTTAACCATGAAATTACAGAGTACTGAGAGTACAGAGTACAGAGATAATCCCGATTATTCTGCAGACAAATATTATTCAACCAAAAACAGGTGCCTTTACAACTGGACACACACAATAGCAACGTCACTGGTCCTTTGCCGGGGCAGTCAGAAGGTAGACTTACATCGCAGTATCGTTGGAGCAATATGTGGACAATGGACGAGGAAACGCGGGTCAGAACAGTAAGAGAGCAGCAAGGCAAGGAAGGAATATAGAAGAGTGAGCGCAAAACTACCGTGTGGGCGCTAACGTGACGATAGGTGTAAACATTTATTTAATTGGCTAGGGCCTATCATCCGACTTGATTACATAAGGGTCGCATGATGTTTCAAAAAGCAAAACGTGGCGAAAACATCACGTGGTGTTGATTCATGTTTTAAAAATATCTTTAACGCGCTTGCACTAATGGTAAATATGGTTGGTTGGTTGGTCAATTCCTAGGTCACAATTAAAAGGAAGGGACTGTACTTTACTGAAAAGGGAATAATTTAGAATACGCTTTAAGAAAATTAGGTGGGGCAAAAAAGTTAATAATGTCATCATTACATATATATATATATATATATATATATATATATATATATATATATATATATATATATATATATTTATATATATATATATATATATATGTATATATAAAAATAAATAATCCAACAGAGCTAGATAATTATAAGAAGAATGTAGACAAAATCAAACAGAAATCAAGAACTCAGGGCTCCACGCACCAGAGGCAAGATTCTGCGGTAGTACCGGAACTAAGCCAGAAATCGAGGTAACCGACTAGTCTCGTCTTCAGCGAGGCGAACCATATCAGTTACCTCAAGGGGAGCTTTCTGAATAGGATGCAGGTACAACCAAAAGACCCCGAGATCCCCATTGAAACAGTTAGTCCAAAGAAAATGAAAAGTAACTGACAAATTGCAGGAAGGACTCAACGCACCATACATGCAAGTACACATACAATCCTAATAAGACAAAGATGCATACATACCCTAATTCCGTAAGTGATGGTTATGGCAAAACAGCAGCCAATTTTACCCTAGTAGTTACGCCACTGTAGCAAAACTACAGAGCCACACCCCATGGAAGTTTAAAAAAATGTGAAAACAGAAACCCTATCCTAAGCATCTTTAAAATATACCTGATTCTAAATGCGTTTAAAGAGCCTAGGAATGTTTAAAAAATGGCACATATATATATATATATATATATATATATATATATATATATATATATATATATATATATATATATATATATATATATATATATATATATACCCAACAAACACAGAGGCATCGGGCCGGGGTCGGAAGATTCCGGCCAGCCGATTTCACCACTGCCGGGCCGGCGCATTAGGTCAGTATCGTTTCCGTCACGGCTGTGTCCTCTCGCCCGCGACTACCCCGTCGACTTCTGGGCCGCTTCCGGTAGGAATCGAGCCATCGTTCATCCGACTACGAACCGTTAGGCAGCCGCGATTAAGCCATCGATGCGGACAGATAGCCGGAGCGTAACCGGAGGTTGACGGGCCGGTTACGGGAGCAATAATTGGTGTCGACATACCGTCATCTACCCATCCGGTAAACAGCAATGTGCCGTAGGTCCGGGCATCATGCCAGCATTCTACCAGAATCGGACCGCCGGCATTTTTTTAAAGTTTTGCGTAGGACCCTTTCGTTTATATGCTTATTTTTATTTAATACATTGACGAATAACCTCTGATATCAACCCTTTCACTTTTATTATTTTTTTTGCCTTCATATTTCTAGTATTCTTGCCAGTTTTGCCTTATGTATTTTTAGGTATTACCAAATACTGATCTTTGTTATTACCTAAAAATTTTCATTTGAATTACAAGTTTACTTGTTAGAACAAAACCTCCTTTTGTATTAAGATACATTTACCCAAATTTGAAAGTTAAGATAACATTAATACCAACCATTAAAGCTAAATCATCTTTCCATTCGATCTAAGGTTCCCGTTTTTTTTTTTTTAACTTAGAATGAGATTATAGTATGTAAAACAGTACTACTTTAATAATTAACCCAAAAAATTTGTACTTCCCCAGTATAAAATTTATTAACATAATTTGATAAATTTATAAACAAATTTGATACATTCATTTTCAAAACTTGACTAATGTGTAGTGTGTATGATGAAACCCATCTTTGTGAGCTCATGAAAACTTGCTCAGAAGAATTTATTTAAATTATTTTTTGGTGTAGAGTTAATAAATGCTCTACAGATAAGAAAATTATTTTTTGCATAGTTTTGTGAATTAAAGAGTAATTCATTAAATTCTTATAAGTCATTTTTAAAAAATATTTTCTTTTATATTATATTGGACATTCAATATCCAACACTTGATAGTACTATTTTTGAGAAATAGTTCTATGATAGTAATATTTCTACAGAGTAATAGTTTCTACAGAGTTGATAATAATATTTCTATTATACAAAATAGTACTATGATAGTAATATTTCTCAAAAATAGTACTATCAAGTGTTGGATATTGAATGTCCAATATAATATAAAAGAAAATATTTTTTAAAAATGACTTATAAGAATTTAATGAATTACTCTTTAATTCATAAAACTATGCAAAACAAAAGATAATTATAGAAACACATGTTTTTAAATACAGAAAAGAGCTGGTTTAAAGTAAAAAATAGTTTATTTAGAAAGTACATAGCACATTTACACAATTTGTTCTACGAAACAGGATCCTTTCGCTGTGCCTCTGGCTCCATCTTTACAGCATCTAGGGAAAAAAAAGAAAGAGAAAATCAGTTCATAAATTTATGTGAAAGGAAAATGACTCCCATCCCCTGATATAATTTATGAAACAAAAGAAGAATTTATTTAAATTATTTTTTGATGTAGTGTTAGTAAATGCTCTGCAGATAAGAAAATTATTTTTTGCATAGTTTTGTACATTAAAGGGTAATTTATTGTTGTAAAAATAGTTGATTGTTGAAAGTAGTTGAAAAAATTCATTGTTGATAAAGTAGAATTAAATAAATCCAATTAGGAAATATAAATTCTGAGACAGGGGTTTAAAAAAACTTGATATAAAACAGCACCCAACACATGAGTGCAGTTTTAAATCTTTTGTCATTTTATTGATAACTACTTCCAAGAAGTAAATTCCTACCACATTTTTTTGTAAAACCAATTACATACTGTGAAAACTACATCATGTAATAAATATTTACTTGATTAAATAAATATACTAATAGAAAATAGTTATAAAATATTTTTTAAAGAGAATTCCCCTTTTCACTAAATTTCTCTCTGTACAGTAGAAAATCCAACCATGTCGATTAATTTGTTATTATAGATATAAATAAAATAGAGTAGATTGCCTTGATAAGAGTACAATAATAAGTTTTTAATGTTGAGCATAATTTCAGCTCAACACTGAAAGCTGAATCAGAGACTTGTCTAGAATGACACCAAAATTTCCTCTTCACTATTGACAATAATGCTGTTGAAAGTAGAGAAACACAAGAATAAAGATTGAATGCTAAGTAAAACATTAGCATACAAAATCTTAAATTTCTAAATTTGATTACAACATGCCATAGAGAGCATTAATACAGATGCTGGGTCAGATTTAGAAATTTAAGATGCTAACATTTTATTTAGTATTCAATCTTCATTCTTGTGTTTCTTTACTTTCAATGTGAGAGTGATTCTTGATAGTGAAGAGAAAATTTTGTTGTCATTCTAAACAAGTCAGCTTTCAATTATTGTACTCTATCAAGGCATTCCAATCTATTTTATTTATATCTGTAATAACTAATCATTTAATTGACAGGATTGAATGTCTTACTGTACTCAGAAATTTAGTGAAAAGGGTGAACTCTTTAACAACTAATCTATTACTATAATAATGAATAAAGTAAACATTTATTATATGATGTAGCTTTCACAGTAATTGGTTTTACAAAAAATGTGGTAGAAAGTAATTTGGGATACTAACTTCTGCATAGTATTTTAATAGAGCATATCTTTTGTTACTTAATTGTCAAATTATGGTGGAGATCTGTGTATAAAATATTTTTTATTTGCGAGCAGCTGTTATTAGGGATAACCACAGTAAGAAATTATTAAAAATATACTATTTAGATTCAGTAATTACTAAACAATTGTTATGATATATTGTTTGATTAGTCTAGGTTAATTTGAAAAATGAGGTGGGTAATATTGACTAGCTGTCAATGTTGAGTGAAATGGCATAGATTATATTATAAAGCGTGAAGAAACACTTAGACTTTTTGAACCAAGCTTCTAACCCAAATTTAAATTTTTTAAAAAATATTTTGCTAATGAGAGTATTTTCACAGATCTTAACAATGGAATAGAAAACCCGTATAGTCAACAAATTCATGGATAAACGATTCAGTTCTAAAAGCAAAAAGCCTGGTTTCTGTATACTGTTGTAACATGATTATTATAAAAGTATACAGAAACCAGGCCTTTTGCTTTTAGGGCTGCATCTTTTATCCATGACTTAGTTGAACATACAGGTGTTATGTTCCATTCTTTAGATCCATGAAAATATTTTCAATTTTAAAAGTTTTATTAATTTTTTTTAAAATTCTGGTTAGAAGTTCGGTTTGAAAAGTTAAAAGTATTTTATTGCACTTTGTAAAATAATCTATGCCACTGCATTCAACTAGAGAATAAAATTAAGTTTTAGCAGTAAATTTACTTGAAGTAACATTACATTAACCAAAAGGTTTTAAATACCTCATCAAGTATTAGAATAATATCCTCCATAATTCCAGCTTTAATAACTGATTGAATCTTGTGTATTACTAGCAGTAATATTACACACTGTCCAACAGACTTCCTGAAATGAATAAAAATAAATATATCATAACACAAGGCAAGCTGTTAAATTATAATCAGAAAAATTTCTCCTCACATGAATTTTCAAATCAGATTGAGTGAAAATTACACATAATGGAATATGCACTGAGCATATAATTTAATACCAAAAATTGCCTGGTGATTAAAAGTTGAGAAGAAATCAGACTTTCAATGTGCTGAATATGTTTAGCACAATATTTAAATAAGACTTTAATATACATGAACTAGATTACTACCTCACAAAACTTCCAAGAAACAATTTCAACTAACTATTGTATAACTTTCCAAGTTGAGAAGTAATCAGACTTTCAATGTGCTGAATATGTTTAGCACAATATTTAAATAAGACTTTAATATACATGAACTAGATTACTACCTCACAAAACTTCCAAGAAACAATTTCAACTAACTATTGTATAACTTTCCATATAATTTGGCTTTCCATAAAACTCCAACTGATGTTCAGAATCAGTTGAGTTATTTTTCAGGCACAACTTTATCAACATATTTAATTATGAAACTTTGAGAAAGTAAAGGCAATTTACAATGCATTTCCCCCCATTTTTTAAACAGCTAAACAAGATGCTCAGTGGAATTTTAAAAAATTTAGTACAATCCAATATTTGACAAGGCAATAAAAGAAATTCTAAGCATAATGCAACAATTTAAAGAACAACATAAAACAGATGCTGTCTATGATTTTTTTCATTAACCCAAAGCTCATGCTTAACTTGAAGAGTTCAGAATCAATGAGGAGAAAAAAAAGTACTAATCAGAATTTTTGAAAAAATTCCAGTTCACATACCATATACGAGATTTTTACCATACCATATATGAGATTCATACCATATACGAGAAGTTTGTCACAGGCACTAGTTCCCAGACATACACTTAACTAAAGTTTAGATTTATTGAGTTTCTAACGCTTAATTTTAAGATAGTAAAACATAGTTATGTCTTAACTGGCTAATGTGTGCATGTAAGAAAGCACATAATAGATATATTTAAGATAAAATACTAAAGATATTTTTCTTTACTGCCTTCATCTCTAATAACACAGATAAAAGTGATTTCAAACACGATACAAATTATAAAATTAAGGGGCTAGGGTTTGAAGTCTAAGCTTCGATTCATTTTCGAAAACCTGTGTCAACGAGAAGTTGTATTGTGACCCAGACAATTGGCGAAACTTTCCAAACCTATTTTCAATAATGTCGGTTTGAATTTTTCCTGTTAAGAAATATGCCATCCCCAATTCATTGCAACAATATGTTCACATTTCAAGTACCATGCTCCTCCATAGCATGTGTAGTGTGATAAAGTGTGGTATATGTTTTAGTTAAAAAGCCAGAAGTATATTTAAGAAAATTCCAAGTATCAAGCCAAACTAAGAATTTTTGTAGGTACATAACCTTTTCATTGGATGCATTAGATGACAAAGGCTCACAATACACATCTCGTTTATGACCCCCTTTTAACTTACTTTACACATTCATTATCTTCAACCATTTAATAATGATTGCAATATATTCAGATGTTTCTAAACAAAAAGGTTCATCAGTATGTGTAGAAAGCACTTTCAACCCTTCAACAAAATGGTCATTGAAAATTTGAAGACATAGTTTTACATTTTGTCTCTCCATAGAAGATGGAGTAAGTACTTTTGAAGAATCCAAACACATATTTAACTATCTGTCCATCCTCTAAAGAATGGATATTTTAATGGTTCTAAAAGAGGCAGGTTTAGTTAAGTTATGATCATTAAAATCAATAAAATACATACACTAACCATAATTCTTCTGATTCAGCCAATTATTTCTGACACACTTCAGAATGTGTACAGGATCAAAAATATAAAATAATGGTCTATTAGGATTTGAAGGATGATTATATAATATACTACCGGGATTAAAATAATATGCGTCGCATCTCTGTTCTGTGTGTCCATCAATGCCTCTGCTCTCTGTGGTTCCTCCCCTATGTGCGGATTACAATATGTCTGACTTAGTGTTCCTCAAGTCCCTTCACGTTCCTCTGCCTCGACTACAAAAGTGTTGAATCGAACCCTCAAATCTTCGGTGTATCATCTACTCTACATAGTTTAGAGTAAAGTTTATCGCACGCGTCAGCCGATATCATTATATATATATATATATATATATATATATATATATATATATATATATACAAGGTGCGCCCATAAATTAACCGGACAATTTTTTATAAATATTACTCACCTTCAAATAAATTTATCTCCTTCAAAATAATTGCCAAAGGAGTATATACAATTTTTCCAACGTTTCTCCAAGTAATCGAAACATTGTTTATAGGCGTTGGAACTAACCGTTCGCAAAATACGCGTAACATTTGATTTAATATCCGAGACGTTTTCAAATATCTGTCCTTTCGTAGCGATCTTAAGCTACGGAAAAAGGAAAAAATCAGCTGGCGATAAGTCGGGGGAATAGGGTGGGTGATTTATCACTGTAATGGAATGCTTAGCAAGATACTGTTGCACAGAAATATCTGTACGGGGCCTAGCATTATCGTGTAAAAGAAACCATTGCCCAGAATCAAACAGTTCCTTCCTAACTCGCCTTATCTTGTTTCTTAATCGAAAAAGCACCTCCTTGTAAAAATACTGATTAATTGTTTTGTTTTCAGGAACAAATTCGTGGTGGATAAATCCTTTGTAATAAAGAAATGCAAAATATATGAAAGGACACCGATCACTCCTTTGGTGATTATTTTCAAGGAGTAATCACTCCTTTGGTGATTATTTTGATAAATTTATTTGAAGGTGAGTAATATTTTTCTTACTTATAAAAAATTGACCGATTACTTTATGGGCGTACCTTGTATATATATACATACATATATATATATATATATATATATATATATATATATATATATATATATATATATATATATATATACATATATACATATATACATACATATACATATATATACATATATCTATCTATCTATCTATCTATCTATATATATATATATATATATATATATATATATATATATATATATATATATATATATATATTATTCACCATATATGTATTTTATCTGTCATGCAAATATATTGTAACTATGATCTTGTTTATTATAAAGCTCAAAGATTTCTAGGATTACATTACTAGGGTCACAATAAAAAGGATTATTCAATAAAGTATTTTTAAAATGGCAATTTAAAAAGAGAAAAAAGAAAAGTTACTAAAAAATAATGGAATTCGTGTTTCGATTCACCAGTTCGTATAGTTTCTTATAAAATGGAAAATGAGTCTGGGGATAAAAGAGAAAAAATATAAAATAAAAGAAAGTTGTTCTGACACACACAATTCTAACTGGCATATAAAGTGCTTTGTAAGCACTTAAAGTATCCGGTATAAGAGATTAGTAACTTATTCTGCAACTAGAGAATAAGTAAGAGGCGAATTCTCTCTCTCATTGCAATCTGCGAGTGGAAAAGCTCTTGCATACATGTGCTAGTATTCTTAGGACGGAGTATATTTATTATTCCGAACGCACAAATGCATAAATTTGCAGCAGTTTTCTGCAAAAGTGTTACATTAAAATTATAATTAACTACAGTAGTGTTTATAATATGCGATTTTAAAATGTTTTAACTGCAATTTTATGATGAGTCGTACTTTTAACCTAATTTCTAAAGGGAGGAAATTTTTTTTTAGCTCTTAACATTTTTATTATAGATTGTTTGTTAGAAAAAGAAATATAAAACATATTCCTGAAACTGTGAAGATTATAGTAATATTAACTATAAACACACAAAAAGTTAATAAATAAACAATTTTACACACACACACACACACACATATATATATATATATATATATATATATATAGGGTAACTATAAGATACATGGCCATAGAGGAGAGATGGCCAGTCTAAATATTTCCCAAACTTGATCTTGGTTAGCAGTTTAAAAACTTTTCGTAGGAAATGTTCAACGAGTTCATTCATTGCGAGGTACAGCTGTGTTTTTCGATTATGAAAAAATAAGTGAAATTTTAATGTTTGTTTAATTTAATGGTTGAATATTTTTGTTGAGTTAGGTATCTGAATGTTTTTCAATACATACGTTACATTTTTTTTTATTTTACGGACTTTGAAGTCACGTATATAATCCAACTTTTGCTTCTAAGCGTAAAACAAAGACGTTCAAGGGCGGAGTGACGTTTTAAATTGGGTGGCCATCCGTCCTTCAATTTCAGGATAGATGGCCACATAAAATCGAAGAGAAATGACCACCATTAATCACTATTTCAAAATTATACGGAGTGAGGATTTTAACTAAATATAATTATATATAATAATTATATAATAATTTATGTTTATAATTATATTAATGGATATAATTGTTTCAATTTTAACTAATAAATATTTCAATAATAATAATAATATAATATGCCGAACGATGTTTTTTTCCAGTTTTTTAAGATGCCAATACATAAGAAGTACATATGAATACATATAAATACATTAGAAAGCCTCATTCAAACCGAGGGACCTGGATTCAAAATGATTCGTCTAAGGCAATGGAGGCTTTGCAAACGGGGTCATATTCGGTATAAGGAGCGTCTGTGGCATTTAACATCCTACGCAAGACTTTGGAGCGCTGATTGAAGACCAAGAATTCCAATAAAGGCAGCATGGGCCCCGGTCCGATGTTTGGAAAAGAAAACGAAGAAAGATTAGTAAAACACAATAAGCGAATGAAGTAACAAGGATTCCCATTTACACGAGATGATGTGAGAATTCTCGATTTTGAATCTGCTAAAAAACTGGATATAAAGCACCGTTTTAATGATACAAGTGAAAAAAACAAAAACACGACACTTCCAGAAGCGAAAAAGATGAACTACATTTGAAATTATAAGATTCTACAGATTCCGAGGGAATAGAATTTGATGAGATAACTGTGTTGGTTGTGGAGAAGAATACAATACCACAACCAAAACTGATGACTGGATAAAATGCATAAGGTGCCTGTAGTGGTTCCATGAAACGTGTACAAACTATCAAGACCTTTGCCAAAAATGTGGTAAAATTTTACAAAAAGTGTAGGGTTGAAATTATACTTCAAATGTTGTTTATTCGGCTTTTATTCACTCATTTTCCGTGATATAATTCCATCTTTACAAATTGCTATATGTTTTTCATGATTAACTATATGAAATGTGGTGTTTTTGCTATTTTAACTTCACTTTTCTTTCTTGTATTGGATGGCCATCTCTGCTCAGCTTAAAGGAGAGTTGGCCATCTGCTATTTTAATTTCAAACTATGTTTTCCTCTTTTCTTCGCAATGTTTAGTAATTTTTTGTCCAAAATATGATGTGTATATGTAGTATAAGTATTTTAATTATGCATAAATATTTCTTGTGGTTGCATTCTAAGAATTTTTATTTCAATCTTAAAAAACTATGCCCATCTATCCTAGATTTATATATATATATATATATATATATATATATATATGCAAATAAATTTCGAAACGTGTAATAGGAATATGTCTATGTACTTTTATTAACTAAGTTAATTTTCTTACATAAAAACTAGTATTTGTTAAGAAATTGATTTGATGCATATTACAAGCACATTCCGGAATAACTTTTAGAAAGCTAACATAGTTAAATGCATTCATTATTGGCCACTTGGCTCGAAGACAGAGGAAACGTTAACTGCACTATAATAAATTTTTTATCTTTTAAATTTTTAAATGTTAACTAGTCATTTTCTTATTGGAACTAATTTAAATTAAAACAGGAGCAATCAGCTTCTAAACATCCATTGTAAAAAGAGAAGGTTTGCAAATTGTTTCGATTTAATTGGTAGTTAATCTGCCGGCCAAAGAGAACGAGATTTGATTGTCTTTATGGGGAATACACAATTTGCGGGGATCATCAAACTTTTTAATATAAATAAGGTGAAAACAGCTGAAAATTCTAGTCCAGTGTCGTGGAAGTTGACGTAAGGAACTGACCCGTGAACAGTAGAAATCAAAAAAGAGCTAAGACAGAAAAATTTTATTTCTACCAGCCCACAACTGTTAACGAAGTTGTGAAATAAAGCTGAAATTTTGAGATAAAAGAGGGCAAGGAATACCGAGAAGACGGAATAACGAAAAGGGGTGAAAAGATAGTGCAGTAATTTCTAAATAATTTGAAAAATATAGACGATATTGGAAAAATATTGAAATATTGAAATATTGCAAATAAACTTTCTGGTGGTAGTAAATAAAAATAGCTTAAACATGCCACTGTCTAAAATGGGAGAAGTATTATAAATAGCAAAGTTTTTAGTTCAAAATCTAATACAGATTCGTAGTTCGTATAATGAATTATTTTTGCCTCAGAAAATTTAAATTTATGTCCGCATTCCCATGAGTGTTTGGCTGTCATTTATTTAGATAATATTTCACTGTTAATAACCTACCTAGAGTGCCGGTAAATGCCCGTGTCAAGGGCAGGTATGGTTTTGAGTATATAAGATAAATTGCAATTGCCACAATAAATTACAGAGCTTTAAATACCCCTCCTACGAAATCCAGGTATTAGGAATTTTCATGAACGCAAAAAGAAAGAAATTTATTGACGGTTTCAATATAAATTTAAAGTTGGAACGAGGCAGGATTACTCTCAATTCAAAACACGCGGGTGGGTTAAAATGGGAGTGTCACAAACTTATCATAACTCTCAGAATTATTTACGAGTGAGAGAGTTGATGACTTGAGGGAGGGACTGAAACGAATTTTTTGACAGCTTTGGCGATGGCCAGTTCAAGCCTTCGCTTGTTTTGACAAAGATTTCAGAAAGCAAATTTCGGCATTAAGAGAACTGACAAAAGTATAGGGAAAAAAACGGGCACATCGAGAATATCAAGTCGTTAAGAATTATATGTATTTATATATATATATATATATATATGTAATGATTTTACGTCGAGGAGCTTCAGAGTGGTAGATGAAAAGGAATATAGGTCTTGGAAGGTAGTCGTCGAACGGTTAAGGCAATGCGTGTGGTCGAACGCGGCTGAGAAACAAATCGAAATTCCAGACGAGGAACACAGACGTCCAAAGGCTGATTAAATCGTCGTTTTATTTTGGATTACTTCGAGGGTTTTAGTTACACTTCATAAAAGCCACATTTCAATTTATTAACGGGTTATCATATTTCAACACTGCCCCGAGGCTGTCGGAACAGCACAGGATAAAATAAAAGACAAAAGGGGCGCAGCGCGTTAAAATTACATCTTGGCAGTACCGTGACAGAACACAAAGGCTAGTCGGGTACGGCGCCCCGACCAGCGGCAGGACCGCTGTAAATTACTCACGGACAGCTCTACATGTTTCCTGGTTGAGAGCAAACACCCAAAAAGCTACGGAATTATTGAGAAAAGCGCGAGTTTTTCAGGCGGGCTGAACTTTAATTGGTTAAAAACTTACACGTGATTAAGTCGCGTCATATGAGGTGATGGTCTCGCGATGCCCGTTATATAATGCTTATATAAGCTTTCGCCACACGTGCCTTAGGGGAAAAACTAATAAATTATTTCGGTTTGGATTTAGGTCGCGATTCAAAGGTTAAGGGGACGGTATTCTGTTGCGTTAGGATGAAAACTTTGGAACGGGCGTGATAAATAATAAAAAGGGTTTTTAATTTATTTCAATTTCCCCCCCTCCGGAAAAGACTTGCGTGAAGGGCCGACTCCTTCAGCAAGGCTCTCCATCAGGCGAGATCCGCATATCAAATTGTAATTGGGACTAAAATTATGAGGAGTAATTTGAAATAAAATTTTGACTCGGGGGTTGACAAATTTAAATTTAGTATTACTATCATTTTTGTGTGTCTGCTCAGGTCATGGAATATACAAAATAGCACAAACTTGCATTAAAAAAAATAAATAATATTAATACACTTAAATTACAGTTTGAAAGGAGTATGGCAATATTCAACTATTCAAAAAACTTAAATATACACTTAAAATGGAATGATAAAAATATAATTATTAAAACACACTAAATCACAAAAAAATTCAGTGGGCACTTGAAAATGGAATGGGAAAAAATATGGTTATCATAGACTACACTACTTCATAACAATTGTTTAATAACTTCAAAAGGTAAAAATAAATCA
Source organism: Dolomedes plantarius (assembly GCA_907164885.2). Lineage (NCBI taxonomy): Eukaryota > Metazoa > Arthropoda > Arachnida > Araneae > Dolomedidae > Dolomedes > Dolomedes plantarius. The sequence continues at coordinate 59,029,785 of OU015496.1, read as the reverse complement.
AAATTGTCAATATCGGGTTACATTCATGAGATTGGTCGCTGTTCAGGATTAGGGCTCATGGTGAATAGGTAATACAAATATTAAAATTTCTGTTAATATCTTCAAAGATTTAGTTGTAATAATTTTTCAAATGCACCATGGAAACAAATCAATAAGAAAAATTTTAAAATAGAATTCAACACAGTAAACTTAAATAAAGGTAATTTGGCAATAGGCATTTCAAATAATTAGGAATAAGCAGGTAAACAAATAATTCTTTCAAAAAATTGTCTTAATTTGATTTCATCCAATAACACTCAACATTAATTTTTTAAAGTTAGGGAGAAATGGATTTACACCACTGGAGCAATGAACTTAGCCTGGTCTCCAAGTGTGACAATCTACGGTGCGATATTCCGCAGAGGCCCGGCGAAAACGCACTAAATTCAGGCCCACTGAGCTACCATTGGTTGGGATGTTTGAGGATTATTTTGTGTTCGGGGTCGAACCGAATCACAAGAATTATGATTAAATTGTGGTCGGGGTCTAACCGACTCAATTGGGATTATATTAAATTAAATTATGGTCGGGGTCTAACCGACTCATTTGAGGAATTAAATTATAACTGGAGCTCTGGGTTCAACAGAGTCATTATAGAGTTAAATTTCAATTAGGTTGAGGTTAAGTTACTGGAAGAAAAAATGGTTCTGACTTAATTCGGGTTCTATTATTTTCAATCATTAATTTTTTTCAATATTCAAATTTAGTTTGAAGCGTGCAGATTCTAGTGATAATAGAGTATATTAGGGAAAAATATATAAAAGGTCATAATAGAGAAACAGGATCACTTTACACAAATCAGGAATTCACAATTACTTTCACGTCTTTGACTCTGAGAGTATCCGGATACAAAATTATCAATATTTAAAATATCAAAATATTCATTATAAAATAAAGAATATCAAAAACACTTAATGATTTGTGGTACTTGAGAGAATTGTAAGTCCAATCAGAATTCTTTTCTGAGTCTATAATAAAAATTGCTCAGTCTCTGTTTATGAAAACTCTCAGTCATCGTTGTTAAACAAAGTCCCAGGGTTTGTAAAAAATGTACCACAAAAATACAATATGAAAATCAAAAGCATGTTAATCACTAAAAAATATATTTTACTATCTTCATCAATTGTTAAATTCACTCAAAAACCACCAATAAACTGGAAATATTAAAATCACTCAATGGAAAAATCTGAAACTTAAATTATATGTCACACTCAAAATCCACATAAAAATCCAGAGTACGCTATCTTTAACACAGCAGAGAAAACGAAAACAAAAATATATCATGATGTAAAAATAAATTATAACAATTTCAGTCTTTGCTGAAAATAATGATGACCAAGTAATGTACAGCTCCAGTAATGTTTATACTAATGCGCAGTTTGCGCCGATTTGTTTACAAAAGCGAGCTCTCATCAACGAAGTGGATTCAATTTACTTTATTTTATTTTTTCTTCTCTGCGATGATTTAAATTTGGTTGCGGTTAACAGATACTTATAGAATTTATACCCTTCATGAATTTAAGACTATATTATCAAATTTTTAATAATTACACTAAAAACACTCATAAGACATCAATATATAAATTTCAAAAATCTTTTTAAAACCTTAAATTCTAAATCAAACATATATTTCATAACTCATATAGAAATTATATTATATAAAAATATTCATATCAATGGAAAAGTATTATATTTGTCATACCTCATACAATATCAATAAGATTTTATTCACTGCACTAACATACAATTATAACTCAATTTAAACAGTTCACCTTCAAAAAATTTTTCCATAATTATTGCTTACCTGTATGTTACCAATATTATTTATATATGAAGTGTAGAAAATGGACCTTTTTATTTTTTTCAAAATGTTCATGTAGGCAATTATTAATATGTGGAATCGTACTTGGCGCAATTCCTCTAACTTTCTAGGATGTTCAAGAGTCCCTCGTCTGTTCTGGTTATAATGTGAAAGTCACAATATTTTTTCTTCTTTTTCTAGTTCACACACGTTTACACGCAGTCGGGGTTTAACACTTCACAGATTACGAAAGCACTACTAAAATCCCCCCATGGTGACTTGAAAATCACCATAACACCGATGACTTTCAATTTTGTCGGAAACACAGCAACACTAATCGCGCACAGAGACGAAAGATCGTTGAAAAAAAATTTCTTCTTCTGGGGTCACACACTTGAGCTTCAAAAACACAGATGACACTACACTGACGCGGAATTTCACGAACGACGCACACATTGGAAATCCAAACATAGATCTTCGCGGCGCACAAATAACTTTCTGCTGCTGACTTTAATATATGTAATGATTTTACGTCGAGGAGCTTCAGAGTGGTAGATGAAAAGGAATATAGGTCTTGGAAGGTAGTCGTCGAACGGTTAAGGCAATGCGTGTGGTTGAACGCGGCTGAGAAACAAATCGAAATTCCAGACGAGGAACACAGACGTCCAAAGGCTGATTAAATCGTCGTTTTATTTTGGATTACTTCGAGGGTTTTAGTTACACTTCATAAAAGCCACATTTCAATTTATTAACGGGTTATCATATTTCAACACTGCCCCGAGGCTGTCGGAACAGCACAGGATAAAATAAAAGACAAAAGGGGCGCAGCGCGTTAAAATTACATCTTGGCAGTACCGTGGCAGAACACAAAGGCTAGTCGGGTACGGCGCCCCGACCAGCGGCAGGACCGCTGTAAATTACTCACGGACAGCTCTACATGTTTCCTGGTTGAGAGCAAACACCCAAAAAGCTACGGAATTATTGAGAAAAGCGCGAGTTTTTCAGGCGGGCTGAACTTTAATTGGTTAAAAACTTACACGTGATTAAGTCGCGTCATATGAGGTGATGGTCTCGCGATGCCCGTTATATAATGCTTATATAAGCTTTCGCCACACGTGCCTTAGGGGAAAAACTAATAAATTATTTCGGTTTGGATTTAGGTCGCGATTCAAAGGTTAAGGGGACGGTATTCTGTTGCGTTAGGATGAAAACTTTGGAACGGGCGTGATAAATAATAAAAAGGGTTTTTAATTTATTTCATATATATATATATACATATATATATATATATGTATATATATACCCAACAAACACAAGACTGACGGCAACTTGACGGGCCGGTGCTGGAGGCGCCGGCAGAACGATAGGCTCGGGGGAAATGATCCGTACCGTTGCCGGGTGACTTACGAATCTCCGACAGGGGATCCCGTATTGTGTACCCTTTTGAGGGCCTGTGACGGTTGGATGGTAATCGACCGGAAACCGCTTTTCCTCTATCGTCCCGGAATTGGTGCTCCGATTCGTAACCAGAAGTAGCAGAAATCTGCATCAGAATTATGGATTTGAAAGGGAAGGCGAAGATTAAATTAAACAGACTTTTCAATAATATTTATTTCATTGTTGTGAAACTTATTTTACGCGGAAAATTCCCATAATTTTCCTTGTATGTAAAGATTGTATGATGTGAGAAGTATTATGTGAAATTGTATAATTGTATTATGTGAAAATTAACATAATTTTCCTTGTATGTAAAGATTGTATTCTGTGTGTATGTTTTTAACTCCCTAGAAGCTTATAAAAACAGATAAAAATTAGTTTCATTGTTTATTTTTATATATTACTGTAGAAATTAAATATCTACTTATAAATGGGTCCTTGTTGCACCACTCTTTATTTATAAGAGAGGAAATAGTGATAAAATTTGTATTTTTTAAAATTTCTTTTATAGTATATTAAAATAATAATATATATTTTTGTAGATAAAATATTCAAAATATATTTTTCACGAAACTTACATATTCTAAGTATTTCTAATTGTTAAATGCCATTATAAAAAAACTGATTTTGTAGAATTTTTTCTCGAATTTCATCGTATTAATTTTACAGTAACATATTCTTATAATACACATTTGAATGAAAGAAAAGGAATTTTAAATTACCAGTTAAAATAAACAAATCACACATATTTAGAAAAACATTAATGTAATGTAAATAAAGGAATCACGCCATTATTCAATCCAGTGTTCACCGCAGTTCCATCACATTAAATTGCAGTAATGTTAAGTGTTGGTCGTAAACATATTTGCAATTGCTTAATTTTCAAGCATTTATTTCAAACGGGTTTGATTTTGATTTTTAAACGCGATGCTATACACTATGGCTGTGTTGTGATATAGACAATTGACCGTCTAAGCTCATGAAGTACCTGAGAGAGCTATAGGCTCGGTAAGAAAATTACGGGGCACTCTATTCATTTTCAGATTGATTCAACCAGTATGATAAATAATAAAAAAAGGGAAAAAAAGATGAGACATAGCAAATTTGAAATTGATTGTGTAGGAAATAAGATTAAGATAAATTTTAAAAGATTGTATTTTAAAATTTAAGGCATGAATTAGTTAATTTTTTAGAACTTCCTAGAGTTTAATTTATTAAATTACTATGATTAATATAAATAATGTAGTAAAGTTTTAGCTTGAAATTTACGTTAAAAATTAAAAATTCCCTAAAACTTCGGAGAAGGAACCAGAGATCCTGTCATGATGATTTCTAACTTTTTTCACTTCATAAGTATTTTCTAAGTTGACCTAATAATTGTAATATCTTTGTAATTTCTTTTCAATTCACTTAAAAACTTACTCTTCACTTAAAAAAGAGGGGGAGGAAGTCGTCATCTGTGTTTTTAGCTCCCCAGAAGCTTATGAAAACAGAAAAGAAATTTCTCAGCTACCAAAATATGTTATCACTTCATAAGTATTTTCTAAGTTGACCTAATAATTGTAATATCTTTGTAATTTCTCTTTAATTCACTTAAAAACTTACTCTGTATTCATTAAGTGTCATTCCTAATCTTTTCACATAATTTTCTAATCGTTTGATTATTTTTTTGCGGAACACCCCATTGTTTTAACTATGAAATTACAGAGTACTGTAGCTTCATGGTTTTAACTAACTTTGAATTGAAACTGATCGCTCAGCGCCATTGTTTTTTTTCGGAGAAGAAAGGCGTCGTATAGTTTGAATGGCAGCTCCCTCGACCAATGGGCAACAGATAATACGCTGTTGCTGCCGAGCGGCCTTTCCCTCCATCCTCGATGAGTTTCCGAGCTTCTCTCAGAACTGAAGTGAAGAGAGAAACAGACTGTAAACAGAACACTCGGATTGAGACTTTCGAATGTCGCGGATAAGCGCGGTCATATTACCCGACTTGGGAAACCTTGCTCATAAAGCAATTGTAAATAATATGTTTTTGTGATGTAAATAATAGTAAAAATTAAAATTTAGTGTCTTGCAGAGATTGCACTCTCCATCAATCCTTGGAATATTACTTTTTATAGATACAGACGCCCAGAAGAAGCGGAAGAAAGGTAAGTCGTATACCTTTCATAACTTAAAGATCCGCTAACAAAACATTTCTGGCGCCCCCGGGTGGGCGTCTGTAATTGTTTAGAAAAGTATATATAATTGAATTGAAAACTAATAATAAAAAGAGTGTGATAGTTTATGCTTAACATTAAACGATGGAGAGTTATCAAAAATCGCGCACACCATTACGAAGCGGCTTTACAAGAATAGCCAATCAATTAGAAAAATATCTTGACGATAAAGAAGTTGATGAAGAGGAATTAGAAATATTAATTGAACAATTAAATGAGAAATGGTGTGTGCTGGATGATAAAGAAACATCAATTCACGAATTATTAGCACATGATCCCAAGTGTAGTCAAGAAGTCTTTGATTCCGAATATAATGATTATGAGTCATATAAAGAAAGATATATAAGATTAAAAACGAAAGCAAACAAAACACTGAACAGTACCGTTAAAGATAATAATAGTGATGTCACGAGTGAAATGGCATCGAAACGCCGATTTAAACTACCAAAAGTAGAACTTAAAAAGTTTAATGGGGAAATAGAGGAGTGGCTCGGTTTCTGGGGTCAATTTAAGAAAATTCATGAGGATATATAAATAGCACCGGAAGATAAATTTATTTATTTATCACAAGCTACAGTTGAAGGATCCCGTGCTCGAGAACTCGTAGATTCCTTCCCCCCATCTGCCGAAAATTACAAAGAAGCGATTGAGTGTTTAAAAACTAGATTTGGCAGAGATGAGTTACTCATAGAGGTGTACGTCAGACGGTTACTTAGTTTAGTGCTTAGTAATTCTATGGGTCAAAAGAAGACGTGCCTTGCCAGTTTATACGATAAAATCGAATCTCATATCCGAGCATTGAATTCCCTAGGTGTGACTTCCGATAAATACGCCGCGATTTTGTATCCGCTCGTAGAAAGCTGTTTACCGGAAGATATAATAAGAGTATGGGAAAGAAACATGACTCTGAAAACCGAAGTTACTAAAGAGTCAAACAAATTGACTTCCCTTATGAGTTTTCTAAAATCAGAGGTCGAAGGTGAGGAACGGATTGCGATTGCGAAAGAAGGTTTTGGTTTCGATTCTAGGCGAAAGATGAAACATTCCCCCCCCCCCCCTGTTTACGCGGACGGCGCCGAGGCGAGAATTCCTACGGCAATGGGACTTTTAGACGCTACACATTTCAATAAACACAGCTGCGTGTTTTGTGAAAAACAGAATCATGAGTCAGCTATTTGCCGATATGCGTTGAAAATGAGCTTAGATGACAGAAAGAAAATGTTAATAAAAAAGTGTTGTTGTTTTATTTGCTTGAAAGTGGGTCATCGGTCCCGCGATTGCAAACGTAGAATTAGCTGTGAGCGGTGTAAAGGAAAGCATTTTGTTCTAATGTGCAACGATGATAAACAGAAAGAGCTTAACAAATCCAAAGTAGAAACTATAGAAAGCAGGGACATAAAACCTGTTATTAATGACACGATGTTAAGCAACAGAACTTGTAGTCGAGAAATTCTTCTACAAACGTTGTATGTAAAACTGCGAGTCAAAAATGAAGGGAAAATTATTAGATGTCTCATAGATACGGGTAGCCAGCGCTCTTATTTGAGTAAAAGAGTGGCGGAAGAAATGCGTTATGATCTTCTTAAAGAAGAAAATGTTATCCATAATTTGTTTGGGGGTAAAGAACACACAGAAAAACATTATCGGTACAGAGTGTTAGTTAGCAGTATTAGCGAAGATTATCACTGCAATTTTGAGGTACTTGACCAGGGAAGGATATGTTCTAAGATACCAACTTTAAAATTAGAGCCTTGTTCTAAGGAATTAAATGAAAGAAATATAATTTTAACAGATCAGTTGATTGCGAAACATGAAGAATCCGGGGACATTGATTTGCTAATCGGGGAGGATGTAGCAGGTAAGCTACTTAATGGGAAAGTGGTACCTCTACCATGCGGGCTTGTAGCTATCGGAACATACCTCGGATGGACCTTGATGGGGAAAATGCCCTTTGATGATTCCGATGATAATTCTACGATGGTAGTTACAAATTTGTTAGTTAAAGATATTACCATTACAAAGTTGTGGGACTTAGATGTCATCGGTATTGCTGATCCAGTCACGAAAAAAGCCACGAAAGAAAAGGACTTAGAAATAAAAATGCAATTTCAGAATTCTGTTTCCTTGAATAGAGAGGGACGTTATGAAGTGACGTTACCTTGGGCTGAAGATTGTTTGCCATTACCTACGAACAAGGACTTGGCACTGAAACGACTGGGAACCACAACAGAGAAACTTCGTTCAAAAAATTTATTTAAACGATATGATGAAGTCTTAAAAGACTGGCAGGATAAAGGTATAATCGAAGAAGTGGAACACGGTGAAGATATCGACTGTGGACATTACTTGCCTCACAGACCGGTAATTAAAGAAAATAGCTCAACTCCAGTGTTCGATGCATCGGCGAGAGCTAAGTTTTCACCGTCACTTAATCAGAGTTTAGAATGCGGACCCAATTTATTAGAGCTGATCCCATCCCTCTTACTTAGATTTCGAGAAAGAAAGTTGGGTGTTGTCGCAGACATAGAAAAAGCATTTTTACAAATTAGTATCAGACCTTCAGATAGACGTTATCTGAGATTTTTTTGGTGGAAGAACGAAGACACTAAAGAAGTGAAAATATTGCAACACACCAGAGTTGTTTTCGGAGTGATCTGTAGCCCTTTTTTGTTAGGCGCAGTAATAGTTTATCATCTTCAGAATGACATGAAATATGCAGAACATGATCAGACAGTAGTAGAAAAACTTCGCCAGAGCTTTTACGTTGATAATGTATTGGCCAGTTTTGATAGTGAAGATGAACTTTTCCAATTTATTGAAGAATCTCGTAAAGTTATGGCATCAGCGAAATTTAATCTTAGGTGTTGGCAATACTCTAATGATACAAATCCATAAGTCGTTACTAATGTTTTAGGTTTGGTTTGGAACCGAGAAAAGGACATTATAAAGTTGAGATTGGATTGGGTAGAAGATCAACAAGTTTACAAAATTACAAAAAGAACTATTTTGACTTTGACACAGAAAGTGTTTGACCCGATAGGGTTTGCAAGTCCAGTTCTCCTTATTCCTAAGTTGATGTTGCAAAGTCTGTGGAAGTCTGGACTATCCTGGGATGCAGAAGTAGATGAAAATACTAAAGAAAAATTTATAAATTGGTTCAAAGATCTCTCTCTCTTAAAAGAAATGTCAGTACCACGATGGATAAAATGTAACGAAGAAAACAAGAAGTTTTGCAGTATCCACACCTTTTGTGATGCCAGTAGCAATGCCTATGCAGCAGCAGTATTTTTAAGAATCCAGACATCCTCTGGAGTTGAAGTCCATTTGTTAGCTTCGAAGTCGAGAGTAGCTCCTTCAAAACCAATAACAATACCTCGTCTTGAATTGATTGCTGCCACGGTGGGAGCTAGACTTTGCGCCTCAGTTTTGGAAGGCTTACAATGGCAGAACGTATACCTTATCTTTTGGACAGACTCGACTGCTGTTTTGACTTGGATACAAAAGGAAGAAATTTGGACTGTTTTCGTGGCAAACAGAGTACGAGAAATACGAAAATTAACAGACCAAAATGCATGGAGATATATAAAGGGTGTTGAGAATCCAGCTGACCTTCCCTCCAGAGGCTGTTCAGCAAAACAGTTTTTGAAGATGAGATGGTGGGAGGGACCAGCTTGGTTAAAGAAGAGCGAAAATGAATGGCCAACAGTCAATTTGGTTTTTGACCAAGAAGAAATTGCTCGAGAAAAAAGAAAGATGACTGTAGTCTCCACGCAAGTAAACGTTGAAACTGAAGAAGTCTTTCATAAAATTTCTTGTTATCCCAGGCTTATTCGAATCATTGCTTGGATTTACAGATTTTTCTTCAATTTGAAAAACAAAAATTCGAGATGCACCGGAAATCTAACCGTGAAAGAATTAAATCACGCTGAAAGAGTTATATTGAAGATTGTCCAGAAAGATGCATTTCCAGCAGGAGTATCTGAGCAACGAATTAAAGCACTTAATCCTGTTGTTGACGAAAGTGGACTTTTGAGAACGAAAACACGTATCTTTAGAAGAAAAGATAAAAAGAATTTTCGATTACCAATAATTTTGCCATCAAAACACAGAATTGTTCACATGCTGATTGAGAGTAAACATAGAGAAATGAAACATCCTGGAATTCAAATATTGATGAACAATCTCCGAGAAAATTATTGGATTTTGCAAAGCCGAAAAACGATTCGACATGCAGTCTCAAAATGCATACAATGCAATCGGTTCACCGTGACTCATCCAGAGCCTATTCCCACTCCTTTGCCTGAAGACAGAGTAAGGGAAGCCACGATATTTGAGGTTACAGGCACAGATCTCGCTGGGCCGCTGTTCTTGAGAGACGGAACAAAGGCCTGGATAGTTCTATTTACTTGTGCTGTTTATCGCGCTGTGCACATAGAACTGATAACTTCACTAACAGCAGAAGCATTTTTTCAAGCCTTAAGAAGGTTTATTGCGCGTCGAGGAAGACCGGAGATTATATATTCCGACAATGGAAGCAATTTTGCCAAGGTACACAAAGCGCTGAGTAAGCTAGATTGGCAAAGAATAGAAATGCAATCCACACTGAAGAAAATTACGTGGAAGTTCATTCCTCCATCTGCACCGTGGTGGGGTGGATGGTGGGAGAGATTAATTGGCATGATGAAGCAGATTTTACGCAGAATATTAGGACAAGCCTTATTAAACTATGAAGAATTAAATACAGTTTTGTGCGATACCGAGAGTCTCATAAACTCACGACCCTTGACATATTTGTCCGAAGATGTAAATGATTTGGTTGCTTTGTCACCTTCGATGTTTCTACAAGAAGCAAGAGAATGTGGTGTACCAGATATTGACAAAGTGGATGTCGCCTATATGCGGAAGAGATATCTGTACCTTCAAAGAATACGCGAAGACTTTCGGAAACGATTTCGACTCGAATACCTTGGGCAGTTGCAGAATGTCAGAAAGAGCAGAGAAAACTCCAAATTGATCTCTGTCGGTGAAATTGTTCTCATCGGATCTGACAATTTAAAACGCTTACAGTGGCCAATTGGACGAGTTCTGGAAGTCCTACCAGGCAAGGATGGCATAGTCAGAGTTGTGCGGATAAAGACGAAATCCGGCATTGTAACACGTCCTGTGCAACGAGTGTATCCACTAGAATTATCCGAGAACACTGAAGGTACATTCCTAAGAGATAAAATCCTTGACAATAAGAAAAGTGCAAAAGACCAAGAACCAGATAAACCCCTTCGGGAGCCCAAACCAGTGATAACCCGAAGTGGACGAATTGTGAAACCTCCCGAAAGAATGGGCATTTGAAGGTGCTCGCCAGAAAGGTTGAGTTCGTAGATACAGAACTCAAGGTGGTAGTGTGTTGCTGCCGAGCGGCCTTTCCCTCCATCCTCCATGAGTTTCCGAGCTTCTCTCAGAACTGAAGTGAAGAGAGAAACAGACTGTAAACAGAACACTCGGATTGAGACTTTCGAATGTCGCGGATAAGCGCGGTCATATTACCCGACTTGGGAAACCTTGCTCATAAAGCAATTGTAAATAATATGTTTTTGTGATGTAAATAATAGTAAAAATTAAAATTTAGTGTCTTGCAGAGATTGCACTCTCCATCAATCCTTGGAATATTACTTTTTATAGATACAGACGCCCAGAAGAAGCGGAAGAAAGGTAAGTCGTATACCTTTCATAACTTAAAGATCCGCTAACAAAACATACGCAGCTCAAAGCTCCCTCTCGTATGACTGGCTTGACTGGCGCCATATTCGTAACATTGCACGTGTTTAAGGACAAAAGTGGATATAATATACCCAGAGAAAATTTTCAGGGTAAGTTGAACTTTTATATTTATTTATATAAGTATTTGCTAATTAAATTAATATTTAGAATTGTAATTTGTACGCACTATTTAGATTTTTATATCCTTTAGAAAGTATAAAATACATGACACAAATATCAATTCCAAATCTACATAGGTGAAAAATAAAAATGTATTTTCATTTCCAGTATAATATATTCCATTTTACTTCTTTAAAGAAATTTGAAAGAAAATTATAATGAAATTTTTTTTATTATGTTAATCCAAATTAAACATTTTTTTACTACTGGATTGATAAATCAGTTACACATGATTCCTCCATAGTAAATTCATGCATAGTATTCAATGCATAGTATTACTGCATAGTATTCAATGGTGAAAAATTGTAAAATATATTTAATAGGAAAATGGACAATGTTCTTATTGCAGGTATCAATAGGCAACAAATTATCCGTGTCTAAATGTTAAAAGAGGGATTCAAAAACATTCCACATTATAAAAGATTCTAAAAATGAACTTGTAAATCATACAAAAGGATCTATTGAATTCCTTATAAAATTGTGTTTTGAGTAATCTTTATAAAATACTGTGCATTTTATACATTATAAAGAAATTAAGAACAAATATTCTTAAAATTTTTGTGTTCATAATTTAAAAGAATGTATTTAGTATAATTATATATTTTAATTTAAATACTAAACACTAATAGGTATTTTTCATGTATAATCTTAATAGCCTTAAAATATAATTTTTTTTAATTCTATTAATAATGTTCTATGTGTACACTCAATTGCTATATATGTATATGTTATTCCTACTGGGTGAAATTCCTTTATTTTCTGTCTATCGAGATTAAGGTATGTGCCTACCTTTTGGGCACTTTTTTTGAAAAATAGGAAATTTTTATGAAACACAAGTGTTTTTAGTTAGAACAGGGAATAAAACTATGAATTAAAAAAAAAGTTAGTGGAATTTTCATTAACTTTTCAAATTTAGGCAATTTTTAGTCAAATTTTAGTAAAAATTAGCGTTTACGCCAAATTTTCTAAAACAAAATCTAACCAATATATTTCACTTTTTTTTCAACAGAATATTAGTAAATCACTTACCTGTGTTATGAAGCAAAATATTTGCAATACCTATTAAACTTACTAACATATACCAAATTTTGTATACACTACAAGATTTTTTAAAAAATTTTCATATATTTTTCAATAAAAATAGCTCTTAAATTAATAAATAGATACTTACAAGTTATATTTTGGTTCATAACATACCACTAGATGAGCAGAACCTTGTGACAAAATTTTATTCAATATCTTAAAAATCTTTTAAGAAATGAAACTTATCGTAAACGTAAAAAATGAAAAATGCAGTTTTCCAGAAAACGCAAATAAAGATTTTAATTTAGCACAAAAAAATATGTATAAACTTTACAACCTCAAATTTCACCATATTTGTAGGTCAAGCCTTCCGTGGCTTCATTTAAAATTAATTTTGATTTTCTTTTAGCTTTTATAATTTTTCTGCATGTTTTTGTAGTTGGCAGAATGTGTCGCCTCGATTTCTTTATTCTCTCAATGTCAATTTCCATGTACTTTTTCAACATTTCTGGTTCAGTTTTTATTTTCAAATAATTGAAAACAGGTACGAGACCCATAAAACATGAATTAAACAGTAGCACTGCAATAGAAGCCCCTAATAACAATGTTTGCAGTTAAAGAAAATTTTCTTTAGGAAAAATATTCCACAAAACATTGTTAAATGATTCATTATTGATATGAGTCATGCAATGAAAACACTTTTTCAGTAATTTCTGATCACAATAACCAGTTCTAAGTAAGCTGGTTTTAGAATTTTGACAATTGTATCTGGAAGGCTTGGGGATTTTTCCGAAAACTGCTTTCCATGATGCAATGCTTGCTTGTATTTACACCAACTTTCGGGACCGTCAGGACACTGTCCATGCATCGACTTTTTATTGCTTGAGCAACAATGAAATAAAAACAGATAATACTGCTGATTGCATATTTTGAAGATTTGCAACATTGCTGCGAATTGCAATCTCATAATAGTTTTGTAGCTTGTCTATAAAGTTATCAGTTAGTTTATCCTTTCCACCAAGTCCTTTAATGGTCTTTTAATGGTCTTAAAACTATAAAAAGTAAATAGAGGAAACTTAATTCTACATTAAAAATGAAAAATGAGCATTAAAATTGTTTAAAAGTAAAGAAATAACTGTAAAAATGTATTTTTTGAATTTCCGTGGCCCTATAAAATGTCACTTCCGGTTTCAGAAAGTTCATTTCCGGTTTATAATTTGGGCTAGAACTTTGCTTCTAATTATCGCTGAACCAAAAGTAAAGCATTTTTGAAATCCTAAATGTTTGGACTTTAATTTAAAATAATAAAAAAAAATTCGAATGTTTTCGCAAAAACAGCGATTTGAGGGTAGGCACATACCTTAAAGATATATTCAAAATTTCAAAACCAGATCAAAATATTGTTTAATCAGTATCCACATGTCAAGTAAATATTGAAACAATAGCAAATATTGGAGCATTTTTTTATTTTGAATATCTCATTAAATAAAAAGCTTATTTAAGGAACATTTTGAATTTCAATTGCTATTAATCAATATTTTGAACTGGCTTTGATATTTAGATTATATTTCTACTCTCTCTGAAGATATAAAATAAAACAATTTCACTCTTTAGGAATAACATAATGGTGCATACTTTTTGCAACTGAGTGTATATATTCTTGCAATTGAGTGTATATATATTTTCAAGAATTATTAATTTTTGTAGGTATGTGAACTCCATTGTATTCCTGAATTCATTCAAATATGGTCTTTGAACTACAGGTTTATATTTCAGATTTATTTCAAAATTTTGGAAATTTAGATCGTTTTAGAGTTTTAAATTTGTGTCACTATAGATGCCACGTGCATTTAATTTTCTAATTTGTATCGTGTTTGAAATCACTTTTATCAGTATTATTAGAGATGAGGGCAGTGAAAATTATTCCAAAATAGACTATTTAGATACATAAATTGTTTCTTAAATTATTAATTTGCATTCCATGTTTTTAAATTATATATTTATAAGTATATAGATTTGTAGATTATCAGAATGTGTACATACAAAAAATTGCTTTATTGTAAAAGATATTATACGATAAGAGTTTTTATAAATCTGAGAATGTTCTCAATAACTATCTATAAGCTGTTCATCTCTAAAGGTCTTTTGGAAATTATTTTGTTGTCATGCTGTGCAAAATAAATGTGAACTTGTTGGCTTAAAGTATATATATAAAGGGTAAAATTAGTTTATTTTCCCCTTTTTATATTAGTGATAAGCAAGTTTATAAAGAACTCGTACTTTTCAATACTTCTTGGTTTGATAAACCATTAAATTTTTATTATGACATTATAAGAAAATATTGGTTTCTTTACAGAATTTTGAAACTGGAATCTAACTTCGGGCTTGAAAGACAAATATCACTTGGATCTCATAACTCATGTAAGTTTTTGTTTAACGTCACTGAGCCTACCTTTTTTTATTCTCGAGCTATACTTTTATTTTCAGCAGTGGACTTGTAAACAAAATCACTGTTTTTAATATTTTTTTAGATTTATTTTTAACTAATTAAATTTTTCTATGAAAAAACTATAAAAATATTTATTAAACAACTAAAAATTTCAAATTAGTTTTTTTAACTTAGACGCTAATCTGAACTTTCTCATAAACTTTGGTCTCAATAATTTGTGGATAGAATATTGATTTTCTTTATTTATTCTTTTTTAACTGTGAATCTTGTTGTTAAGGTTTTAGATGAGTGAGAAAGTGCAATCCAGGGATTTCAGTTAACATGACTCCCTGGTCATGTTAACTCTTGTGAAAAAACTTGAAAGTCTTTAACTCTTGCCAAAAAAAGAGATTTATATTATAAAAGTATAAAATGCCAAGGTTTATTTAGAAAATATAAAATCTGTTCATGGACAAAGTTTGTTTATAAAACTGTAGATAAGACATTCATTGTGAGTTGTGGTTTATTATATCAAAATGTGTGTTTGATAAGTGAATGAAATAACCCTTTCTTAATAATGGAATAGAACTCCTGTATAATCAATGAATTCACGGATACAAGATACAGTTCCAAAAAGCAAAACGCCTGGTTTACAGAGTCTTTTATAATAACAGAAAAATGATATTTATATTATGAAAATGTGAAGTGCCAAGCTTTATTTATTCTTAATGGTTAACATTAAAATTTTAAAAATATTTTTAGAATTTCCTGATAAGTTGTTAGAGGTTCGTTGATAATTCATTACAGAAGTAGTAAAAAGGAAATTGCTTTTGGATGTATTAGATCATTAATTAATGGGCTAAGTAATTTTAAATTTTGGTAAAATTTAATTTTATGCATGCCATAAACTTTTCTCTCTGTTAATCATGTTTATTCCATTTTAAGTCTTAATACTTATATAAAGAATTTGGATTAAATGAAAACAGTAATGAGTGATGGTGAAAATGTATTAAATGTGGTAATTGAATTGCTTGATGTTCTAAGACATAAAATTTCTCATCATCAAAATACAATAATTGACTTCTTGACTGAACAACTGACTTTATTATTAAACAATATCCTATTTTGCTACCCCCCTTGTTTAAGTATATTATATAATCATCCTTCAAATCCTAATAGACCATTATTTTATATTTTTGATCCTGTACACATTCTGAAGTGTGTCAGAAATAATTGGCTGAATCAGAAGAATTATGGTCAGTGTATGCATTTTATTGATTTTAATGATCATAACTTAACTAAAACTGCCTCTTTTAGAACCATTAAAAGTATCCATTCTTTAGAGGATGGACAGATAGTGTTATCATAATGTGTTTGGATAATTATATCCAAACACATATTTAAACATAATATGTGTTTGGATTAACTTTTAAAAACTCCATCTTCTATGGAGAGACAAAATGTAAAACTATGCCTTAAAATTTTCAATGACTATTTTGTTGAAGGGTTGAAAGTGCTTTCTACACATACTGATGAACCTTTTTGCTTAGAAACATCTGAATATATTGCAATCATTATTAAATGGTGGAAGATAATGAATGTGTAAAGTAAGTTAAAAGGGGGTCATAAACGAGATGTGTATTGTGAGCCTTTGTCATCTAATTCATCCAATGAAAAGGTTATGTACCTACAAAA
Source organism: Dolomedes plantarius (assembly GCA_907164885.2). Classification (NCBI taxonomy): domain Eukaryota; kingdom Metazoa; phylum Arthropoda; class Arachnida; order Araneae; family Dolomedidae; genus Dolomedes; species Dolomedes plantarius. Next base: position 59,013,209 of record OU015496.1, on the reverse strand, counting down.
ATTTTTAGTTTGGCTTGATACTTGGAATTCTCTTAAATATACTTCTGGCGTTTTAACTAAAACATATACCACACTTTCTCACACTACACATGCTGTACTTGAAATGTGAACATATTGTTGCAATGAATTGGGGATGGCATATTTCTTAACAGGAAAAATTCAAACCGACATTATTGAAAATAGGTTTGGAAAGTTTCGCCAATTGTCTGGGTCACAATACAACATCTCGTTGACACAGGTTTTCGAAAATGAATCGAAGCTTAGACTTCAAACCCTAGCCCCTTAATTTTATAATTTGTATCGTGTTTGAAATCACTTTTATCTGTGTTATTAGAGATGAAGGCAGTAAAAAAAATATCTTTAGTATTTTATCCTAAATATATCTATTATGTGCTTTCTTACATGCACATGCACACATTAGCCAGTTAAGACATAACTATGTTTTACTATCCTAAAATTAAGAGTTAGAAACTCATTAAATCTAAACTTTAGTTAAGTGTATGTCTGGGAACTAGTACCTCATCTCGTATATGGTATGTCAACTGGAATTTTTTCAAAAATTCTGATTAGTACTTTTTTTTCTCCCCATTGATTCTGAACTCAAGTTAAGCATGAGCTTTGGGTTAATGAAAAAAATCATAGACAGCATCTGTTTTATGTTGTTCTTTAAATTGTTGCATTATGCTTAGAATTTCTTTTATTGCCTTGTCAAATATTTGATTGTACTAAATTTTTTAAAATTCCACTGAGCATCTTGTTTAGCTGTTTAAAAAAATGGGGGGAAATGCATTGTAAATTGTCTTTACTTTCTCAAAGTTTCATAATTAAATATATTGATAAAGTTGTGCCTGAAAAATAACTCAACTGATTCTAAACATCAGTTGGAGTTTTATGGAAAGCCAAATTATATGGAAAGTTGAAATTGTTTCTTGGAAGTTTTGTGAGGTAGTAATCTAGTTCATGTATATTAAAGTCTTATTTAAATATTGTGCTAAACATATTCAGCACATTGAAAGTCTGATTACTTCTCAACTTTTAATCACCAGGCAATTTTTGGTATTAAATTATATACTCAGTGCATATTCCATTATGAGTAATTTTCACTCAATCTGATTTGAAAATTCATGTGAGGAGAAATTTTTCTGATTATAATTTAACAGCTTGCCTTGTGTTATTATATATTTATTTTTATTCATTTCAGAAAGTCTGTTGGACAGTGTCTAATATTGCTGCTGGTAATACACAAGAATCAATGAGGTATTTAAAAATGTCATGTATTTAATACCTTTTGGTTAATGTAATGTTAATTTTTAAAAAATAGTAAATTTACTGCTAAAACTTAATTTTATTCTCTAGTTGAGTGCAGTGGCATAGATTATTTTACAAAGTGCAATAAAATACTTTTAACTTTTCAAACCGAACTTCTAACCAGAAATTTTAAAAAAAATTAATAAAACTTTTAAAATTGAAAATATTTTCATGCATCTAAAGAATCGAACATAACACCTGTATGGTCAACTAAGTCATGGATAAAAGATGCAGCCCTAAAAGCAAAAGGCCTGGTTTCTGTATACTTTTATAATAATCATGTTACAACAGTATACAGAAACCAGGATTTTTGCTTTTAGAACTGAATCGTTTATCCATGAATTTGTTGACTATACAGGTTTTCTATTCCATTGTTAAGATCTGTGAAAATACTCTCATTAGCAAAATATTTTTTTAAAAACTTAAATTTGGGTTAGAAGCTTGGTTCAAAAAGTCTAAGTGTTTCTTCACGGTTTATAATATAATCTATGCCATTTCACTCAACATTGACAGCTAGTCAATATTACCCACGTCATTTTTCAAATTAACCTAGACTAATCAAACAATATATCATAACAATTGTTTAGTAATTACTGAATCTAAATAGTATATTTTGAATATTTTTTTACTGTGGTTATCCCTAATAACAGCTGCTCGCAAATAAAAAATACTTTATACACAGATCTCCACCATAATTTGACAATTTAGTAACAAAAGATATGCTCTATTAAAATACTATGCAGAATTTAGTATCCCAAATTACTTTCTACCACAATTTTTGTAAAACCAATTACTGTGAAAGCTACATCATATAATAAATGTTTACTTTATTCATTATTATAGTAATAGATTAGTTAAAGAGTATTCACCCTTTTCACTAAATTTCTGAGTACAGTAAGACATTCAATCCTGTCAATTAAATGATTAGTTATTACAGATATAAATAAAATAGATTAGAATGCCTTGATAGAGTACAATAATTGAAAGCTGACTGAGAGACTTGTTTAGAATGACAACAAAATTTTCTCTTCACTATCGAGAATCACTCTCACATTGAAAGTAAAGAAACACAAGAATGAAGATTGAATACTATATAAAATCTTTAATTTCTAAATCTGACCCAGCATCTGTATTAATGCTCTGTATGGCATGTTGTAATCAAATTTAGAAATTTAAGATTTTGTATGCTAATGTTTTACTTAGCATTCAATCTTTATTCTTGTGTTTCTCTACTTTCAACAGCATTATTGTCAATAGTGAAGAGGAAATTTTGGTGTCATTCTAGACAAGTCTCTGATTCAGCTTTCAATGTTGAGCTGAAATTATGCTCAACATTAAAAACTTATTATTGTACTCTTATCAAGGCAATCTACCCTATTTTATTTATATCTATAATAACAAATTAATCGACATGGTTGGATTTTCTACTGTACAGAGAGAAATTTAGTGAAAAGGGGAATACTCTTTACAAATATTTTATAACTATTTTCTATTAGTATATTTATTTAATCAAGTAAATATTTTTTACATGATGTAGTTTTCACAGTATGTAATTGGTTTTACAAAAAAATGTGGTAGGAATTTACTTCTTGGAAGTAGTTATCAATAAAATGACAACAGATTTAAAACTGCACTCATGTGTTGGGTGCTGTTTTATATCAAGTTTTTTTAAACCCCTGTCTCAGAATTTATATTTCCTAATTGGATTTATTTAATTCTACTTTATCAACAATGAATTTTTTCAACTACTTTCAACAATCAACTATTTTTACGACAATAAATTACCCTTTAATGTACAAAACTATGCAAAAAATAATTTTCTTATCTGCAGAGCATTTACTAACTCTACATCAAAAAATAATTTAAATAAATTCTTTTGATTCATAAATTATATCAGGGGATGGGAGTCATTTTCCTTTCACATAAATTTATGAACTGATTTTCTCTTTCTTTTTTTCCCTAGATGCTGTAAAGATGGAGCCAGAGGTACAGCGAAAGGATCCTGTTTTGTATAAAATATAGAAACAAATTGTGTAAATGTGCTATGTGCTTTCTAAATAAACTATTTTTACTTTAAACCAACTCTTTTCTGTATTTAAAAACATGTGTGTCTATAATTATTTCTCAAAATTACAATAGAAGATATTACTATCATAGTACTATTTCTCAAAAATAGTACTATCAAGTGTTGGATATTGAAAATCCAATATAATATAAAAGAAAATATTTTTTAAAAATGACTTATAAGAATTTAATGAATTACTCTTTAATTCACAAAACTATGCAAAAAATAATTTTCTTATCTGTAGAGCATTTATTAACTCTACACCAAAAAATAATTTAAATAAATTCTTCTGAGCAAGTTTTCACAAGCTCACAAAGATGGGTTTCATCATACACACTACACATTACTCAGGTTTGAAAGATAAATGTATCAAATTATGTTAATAAATTTTATACTGGGGAAGTACAAATTTTTTGGGTTAATTATTAAATTAGTACTGTTTTACATACTATAATCTCATTCTAAATTGAAAAAAAACAAACTGGAACCTTAGATCGAATGGAAAGATGATTTAGCTTTAATGGTTGGTATTAATGTTATCTTAACTTTCAAATTTGGGTATATGTATCTTAATACAAAATGAGGTTTTGTTCTAACAAGTAAACTTATGATTCATATGCAAATTTTTAGGTAATAACAAAGATCAGTATTTGGCAATACCTAAAAATACATAAGGCAAAACTGAATACTAGAATACTAGAAATATGAAGGCAAAAAAATAATAATAATAATAAAAGTGAAAGGGTTGATATCAGAGGTTAATCGTCAATGAAATATATAAGCATATAAACGAAAGGGTCCTACGCAAAACTTTGAAAAACTGCCGGAGGTCCAATTTTGGTAGAATGCTGGCATGATGCCCGGACCTACGGCACATTGCTGTTTACGAGATGGGTAGATGACGGTATGTCGACACCAATTGCTCCCGTAACCGGCCCGTCAACCTCCGGTTACGCTCCGGCTATCTGTCCGCATCGATGGCTTAATCGCGGCTGCCTAACGGTTCGCAGTCGGATGAACGATGGCTCGAATCCTACCGGAAGCGGCCCGGCAGTCGACGGGGTAGTCGCGGGCGAGAGGACACTGCCGTGACGGAAACGATACTGACCTAATGCGCCGGCCCGGCAGTGGTGAAATCGGCTGGCCGGAACCTTCCGACCCCGGCCCGATGCCTTTGTGTTTGTTGGGTATATATATATATATATATATATATATATATATATATATATATATATATATACACACATATATATATATATATATATATATATATACACTCAAGAGCCAAAAAATTATGACCACCTGTTAATAACGAGTTGGCCCACATTTGGCGCGCAACACAGCCTAAACCCGCCTTGGCATGGATGCCACAAGTCCTTGGTAGATGGCCGGAGACAAATTGTACCAGATGTTTAAGCAACGGTCACGCAAATCCGAGATATTGCGAATTGGTGGTCTTTGAACTCTGAGCTGCCGTCCAATGACATTCCAAATATTTTATATCCGATTGAGATCCGGTGAGTTAGGCGGCCAGGACATTAACTGGAATTCAACATCATGTTCCTGGAACCACTCCAACACAATTTTAGCCTTGTGACACGGGGTGTTGTCCTGTTGGAACATTCCATTTCCAGCTGGAAAAACAGAGGCCATGTAAGGGTGCAACTGGTTCGCAATGATGTTCAGATACCCTGTAGCATTCATGGTCTGCTCTACCACAACCACGGGTCCCAGAGACGCCCAAGAGAACGTCCCCCAAAGCATAATACCGCCACCACCGGCCTGTGTGTGACATACTGTACATTGAGGGAGCAACAGTTCGCCTGGAAGACGGCGTATCCTGACACTGCCATTGGCGTGATGAATGACAAACCGTGATTCATCTGACCAGGCAACTCTCTCCCAATGATACATGGACCAGTCGCGATGTTCCCGGGCCCAGCGCATACGCAGTTGGCGATGACGCTTGGTCAGCAAAGGCACACGAGTGGGACGTTTGCTGCGTAGCCCCCCTATCCAACAGTGTCCGCTGAACAGTGTACTGCGATACTATCCTACTTGGCCCTGCATTGTATTGGGCTGTCAGCTGAGCCACTGTCTGGCTCCGATTTTGTTTCACCATGCGAGACAGTCTCCGACGACCTTTTTCTTTGATAGCGTGTGGACGTCCAACACCATGTCGTCTACTGCTGGTTTCACCGTCATTCATCCACTTTGCATTAGTACTAACAACTGTAGCTAGCGAAAAACCCACGAGACGTACAGTTTCGGAAATACTTGTTCCGAGCCTTCGAGCCATTACAATCTGCCCTCTATCAAAGTCGCTTAGATCTGCAGCCTTTCCCATCGCACACAGAAGTAAATGAAAGAATGATTCTTCAGACTCTCCAGCAGCAGTTAAATACCACTTCCACCTGATCACGTGCCTTCCACGTCATCCAGGCGAATTCGTTGCAAAATGTAGGGGTCGTCATAATGTTTTGGCTCTTGAGTGTATATATATATCTATATATACACTCATTTGGCTGTCTGTTTAAAGACGATCTCTATTTAAAGACGATATTTTCCAGTCCCGGTCACTCTGACGTAAAAAAATTCTATTGCAAGACGAAGATGTTTCTGTTTAACGAAGATTTTTCCCATGATAAACTTTTTCTTCAACATTTTATCTGAAGGAGGGGAACTTTCTGTGGGGGCAAACAAGTTTGGTCTCAATAACAGACCCGAAATTTCCTTGATGTTTGCAATGTTGCAATCATGGACTTGTTGCATTGGGAAAAACGGGTGGGGACTCGGAAGATCGAATATTCATGCATGGAGCTCTTAGAGCGGGAGCTGAATCACTCTATTGTCCCTACCATCTGTTGTCATGTGACTTACGAACTATCCAATAGCAGCTCTCTCTCACTCCTTCCTGGAAGAAGATGTTCATGTTTAGAGAATTCGTGGTTGTGCGTAGGAGCTCATTCCAGTACGAATACTAGTTGAGTAGAGCAAAATGGCATCAAAGTGAAAGCATTTTACGCTACACGAGAAGGTGGAGATATTGAAGGCTGGGAAGAAAGTGTTGGAAAGTCCAATTCGCAAGACAATTTCAACTACCCGAGTCTACTCTCAAAGGCATTTTAGCAAGCAAGAGAAAATTCTTGAAGCAGCACAAAAATTTGGTTTGGGATCCAAATCCAAACGGTAGAAAATTGAATATGGCCGATCAGAAGAGTTTGATAAGGTAGCCCTGCAATGGTTTCATGAATCAAGAGCATCCATTAATGAACAATGCGGCGGACAGTATGAAAATTAGAAAATTTACGATCTTGGAAGTAATGCACATGATAACATCAGCATGGAAAGAAGTTTCTTCATCCACAATTCAAAACTGCTTTCGCGTTGCTGGAATTCACAAAGTACTTGTAGTGAAACTGCAAAGTACGGATGTAGAAATCAATGAAGTCGACATTACCCCTGAAGAATGGAGAAGTCTTGTTGAAGATGAGGATGTTTCAATTCAACATTTCTACAATTGTGATGAATGTGTTTTAACAACAAATTACAGAAATGTAGAACATATTTATGAATATATAGTAAACGAAAACACAGTGTCAGACGAAGAAGGTGAAGTTGAAGACACTGAAAGCGAGACAATGCCACCGTCTTACACAGATGTAACTTCTGCTCTAGATGTTCTCCGACGCTATATTACATCGAATATGTAAAATTACACATTTAACATTTTAGAAAATCTGGAAAAAAGAATAACGAAAACAAGGCGAAAAATGAAGCAATCAAAACTTTTTGACTTTTTTAAAACCTAATTTATTGTACTGTTTGTATTCTTTTTTAAATGTAATTTAAAATAACTTTTTATGAATAAAATAATAACGACAGTAAAAATAACTTTTTTAAACACCCCAGTATATTAAGAAATATATTGACAGACCTAAGCCTGTAAAGAGTGAAAAAAATGTTATTTTTTCACAAATTCTGTTTAAGGACGATCTCTACTTAAGGACGATTATCCCCGGTCCCTTGAAAGTCATTAAACAGAGAGACAACTGTATATATATACACACACACACACACACACACACACATACATATATATATATATATATATATATATATATATATATATATATATATATTATATATATATATATATATATACATACATACATATACAGTGGAATCTCGATCTATCGTTTTCGAACGGACGGACTGAACTAAGTGATGTGTGTGGGAACATACAAAAAAAGTATTAACATACCTTAAAGTTTTATATCCCTAAGATATATTTACTCTCATACATAAATGCATAGATACCCGTAGTGTAACTGAAGATAAAATTGCAAAGTTGTACTGAAATCCAAGATAATAATAATAAAAAAAGAAATACACGTAGATACACAGGAATTTTGATTCAAATAAAAGTACTTAATCGTCGTTTATTTTTTTGGCGGTTTTCTCTCCACAAGTACACAATATTTTTTTTTGTGTTGAAAATTGCATTCTTTTCGGTATCGGTTATTGTGTGAGAGTATAAAGAAACTCAGCCGTGAATCGTTTGTAACTAGAACCATTCCATTGCACTGGATGGGGTCCGACATAAGACCACCAGGAAGTTCTGCTTCCGGGTGAAACACTCAACGGCCAGTGTAGAACTGTAGTAATCATAAACTTCTCACACACTAGACCAAACACCAGGGCGCATCCGTTCCAAGGCCTAAAAAAAGGGTGAATGTGAGCCATTGCTAATATGAACAGAAATATTGAATAGTTGGTGAATTTAGAATGGGTTGCCGAAAATACAGTACTCCAGGGGCTAAAGAATTTAGGAACATCAACGACAAATAAATAATGAGAGTGGTATAATAAAGCGAAACCAGGCTAAACAAGTAAGAACAAAAATACGAGACCGTGCATCTCAAATGTTCTGCTCATTGTTTAAATAGAGCGTCATTCTAGCTGAATCCAGACTTTTATATTTCAGGTTCAGTTATTATGAAAAAATGATCGATCAGATAAATTAATGTAAAGCTGCGATATTCTGAACGAATATTGCGGGAAAACGATGGATCTAGGAATGATCCTTGTTGCAACTTCAAATTTATGTTCTCCAGATGGCGCTGCAACGCACCCTCTCCCTATGTAAGAACTTTTGTTTTGGTAGAGCAGAGAGAATCGAGTAAGCTATAAGGGAGACTGGGATGAGCTATTGAGATCCACTTTTAGAATCCCAGAATATAAGATTGAGATCTATTGTCCGTTTTTTTATGTCCGTAGCATAGAAAATAAACGTGATTTTGTGTAGACTGTGCTGCTTCATTTACAACCTCTGGATCGGACAGTAGAATTGCCACAATCCTTACGGTCTTTTTTGCCTGTTTTCTATGGAATGTATTCAGGACTGGGTGAAATAAACGATACATACGGGAAAACAATCGTTCGGGATTCCACTGTATATATATATATATATATATATACATACAGGGTGTTGCCGAATTCGACCGATAATTTCAGAGGGATGATAGTAGGCCTCGAGACGAGCAATAATCACTTAGTAATCTATGACCGGAAATGCAAATATGACGCTGGAGGGCGCTGTTTACTTAATCCCACCATACCTCTTGCCCATCCGACTGGATGGTCGGAAATATCTCATTTTTCTGGAGGAAGTAGAAAAGTCAACTAAACAGAGTCAGATAGGAGTGTATGAACGGAGACGCAAACGTGATCAGCTAGAGGGTAAACAAAGATGCAGAAATGACATCTCAACATTTCTGCATCTTTGTTTATCCTCTAGTAGACGAAGGTTACGTTTCCGGTCATACATTCCTTTGTGATTCTGTTTTGCTTTTGAGTTTTCCACCTCCTATATAAATAAATAAATATATATATATATATATGTGACATTTCACCCCCTGATTCCATAACACATTCAATAAGCACAAAAACGAGGCAAAGTTCTATAAAATTGCAGTCCTTTTATTCAGAATAGTTGGGAGCGGATATCAGAGCGTCTTTCTAGCATGACGCGGAACATACAAGTGCTTACAAAGACAGACAATCGCAGACTGCCTGCTCTCTTAGTCAGGGTCTGTACCAGCGACTGTTTACATGAACACAGATGTTTTTCGTGGGTGGTATATTACTATAAGAAGCACATTGGGTGCGCTTTATCTTTATGATATTGTTTGACACTTTTGATCCTTTATCTCTGGCACCTGCAGCCATTATCTCTGAGATATTGTGAACTGCGGATTTTAGATGACTAGAGACGGGGTTTGGTTACTCCTTCTGGGCGGTATGGCTAATAATCCTATCAACTGAAAAGAATTTATTGTGTTATTTTCCCCACTGGAATTTGCAGATGTTCACTTGCTTTTGGGTGGGCTATTCCTGAGAGAAAGGGTCCTCTCTTAACAGATGTGGGGATCCGAATTATAGAAATAGACGAGATTCAACTTATAATGTCAATATTCAACTTATAATGTCACATCCCCCCTCCCAAGAGGCTATCATCCTATGCCTGCATAGGGTGAGAGACACCTGAGTGTGAGTATGTTGGGACCTCACCTAATTCACTCTGCAAGATCAACATTATAAGTTTTACTACTTCAATTTTTAAGTTAAGTCATAATCGATATAAAACTCTTGATCTGCAGTATCAAGCTCTTTATATCGACATACGTTAGCTGGAATTATAAATCTTTCCGTATCTCTGGAGAAGTTCTCCACCTATCTAAATTCCTCCATCTCCAGTCATCGTGTTCAATACCATAACAATACAATTACTCGGCCTCAAATTAATAGGTGCACAATTACAACAATAGTCTAATAGTAATTAAAAGTACATAATTATAACAATATTAGTGGGATAATAAAATATGTAATAAGATAATATACTAGTATAGCCATGAAAAGAATAACATAGAAATGGTAATGGATATGGCTTAATTGAATCTCCATGCAGATACATTATACCGAAAATCAGTTCTAATTCAATAGTAATCTACATGAAATCATACACAAAAACAATTCAATTCTGATACTTGTAAATCAATGCTAAATCAATACACAGAAATGATACATTAAATACTTCAATTCAGGTAAACGTAACTCAACATTAATTAAATAGGAAAACATATTGACAATCACGCACTAAATTAGTTCAATTCAGAAAAATATAACTCAATACTATTTACACTTTTAGAGCACTGGTTTACTCGGATAATAATTACTATTTATACAATCACAATAATGCCAGTATGATCATAAAATAGATAATATGATAATAGTGCGTAATAATGAAAAAGAAATAACAGGTGATATAATATAATAAAATCCTTACTAAGACACAAATATATCATATGAACACAATGCTTTTTACAATTATTAGATTATTCATCTCTTTCATTCCACTTAAATTCTCTCATGTTTTTTAATTCACTATATTCTTTAATACAGGGGAATAATTTCTATTTTTCTTAATCTCAAGATCTCTTTCCTATACTCTTTTAGATCTCTACATTGAGCGAAAATTAATCCTTTCACCCTTCCAGTATTCATCTCTCTCAAGCTCCATTTTTCAATTACCTTATCCTTCTAACCTAGCTGTGGTGTTCTGACTTATGATGACATCTGCTAATCAGAGTACTAATTTCTCATGATAGCTTGTCTTTGAATAAGCCTGTCCTATTTAAATGAATTTAAGATTCTACTGAAAGGTACAAATTTCCTCCTTCCATTTTTTCCCTTAACTTCATAATTAAAAAATAATAAAATAATTCTGACAACTTCAGCTAGTTTGGTTAAGGTAACTTATTATTCGTCTCTTTTTACACACTCAAAGGAATCGGGGACTCGCTCTTTCCTCCCCCTCTAAAACACTTCTCGTCGTTTGACCTACTTCTGTTGGGGGGTCAGGGTTCAACTGTTACTCCTCGCACGCTCTATAAGGCCTCAATGCTATAGGTAATTCTGATGTGGTAATAATTCTAGCAGGCTCCATATTTACTCTCCCAATATCATATTTACTTTTAGCAAAAATACCAATAAACGATGACAATAGAGGAATGAGCTCCGACGATAGATTCATGTTAGCAAATTCAGGTAATTTATCCTGAATGGCATTCTGAGTCTTAGAGTCTTCAGTCAAATCAAGTGTCTTCCTGATTTGCATAGACGTTTTTGGATGCTCATGTTCTCCATTGCCATTCGTTAGCATTATATCATCACAATTATTTTCAATACGACCATAATATAATTTAGCACAGTTATTATCATCAGGATATTCATTTATCAATTTACTCGACTTACATATATCATCACACTCACTTATAACAGAACTATAATACTTTTTAGCACAAATCATATCATTAGAATTTTCAGTTACTCCCTTACTTGGATTAGATTGGTTATCTACAATTTTATTAGAATTATAAAAATATTTCGTCTCTATGAATATGGTACTCTCGACATCCTCCTGACTCTCATGGTTATTATTATTATTTTTTATATTAGAATTGAGATGATATGAAACATTATGATAACAACTCGATAATTTGTTAAGAGTAATATCTAGATTATCCTGATATACACTACAATCACTTAATTTAATATTCAAGTTAAATAATTTCATATGTGGCAAAGATAATAAGATGTAATTCAAATGGGTATCTATAACATACACTTCAATAGTTTTGGTTAGATCACCTATCGTAGCTTCTACACTGATAATTTTAACAATAACAATCTTACCTTGCGTTTGTTGCACTGTTTGCGGTTCCATGGGTCTTTCTTTATAGGTAAGTCCAGGTAGCCAATATTTTGGCATGATTGTCACATTTGAACCTGTATCCAATAAACACGGAAAGTTCTTACTGTTTGATACTCGCAATATAGTCTTTAAGAATTGTCCGTTATCATCACTATGGTGGTTGACTGTCCGTTGCCTGGGAGGTGTCATTAGATGTCAGGCGGATCTGCACATCCTCGCCAAATGTCCGGCCTTTCCGCATCTGTAACATAACCTTTGTGTATTATCTCGAGTTGATAATCTATTTAATTGTGGCGGTCGTGGGGATGAGTAGTTATTAGGTGTGTAGTTGTTAGGTGTAGTCTGACTCCAAGGTCTCGTTCCATTTTCTTCAGCTCTCGGGGAATAACGAGGTGGCTTCTTCCAGTTTTGCGTCAAAACATTCTTTGGTTTAAAAACCTCAGCAGTTGGGTTCAGGAACGTCGGAGGTTTTAAATTTTCTCGAATTCTTAGTTCCTCATCTATAAAATCCAGCATTTCTTCGGTTTTTCGATTTTTCTGCCCTTTGCTTCTCTCGTATAATAGGAGAATTTCCTCTGGGAAAATAGTCCTGATCTTTGCATTTATTACTTCATTGTCCTGGTTCACTTCTAAGTTCTTTAAGCTGCGTAGGTGTGTATATAATTCCGTGATGCTTGTTCTCAGGGCGGGAAGGTCGTTGGAATCTTTTATCGGGCGGATGGCTAATATTTTTTGAATGTGGTGATCAATAGTTCTATCGGTATTCTCGTATCTCTTCTTTAATATTTGTATTATATCCGGGTAGTTTTCAGCTGTCACTGCGAATCCGGCTATTGTTTTGGCTGCTTCTCCATCCAAAAGAGAGATTAAATAATTTAATTTTTCCACTCGGGATAATTCTTTCCGGTTGTTGATGGTGGATTCAAATGTTTGCCAAAACGACATCCAAGTGGTTATGTCTCCGTGAAATTTTTTTAGTTCTATTTTTGGCAATTTTGCGGTGATGGGTTTCGTATCTTTAGTAGAGAGATTGTCAGTTGATTTGTCTTCCAGGACTTCCTTCTCTTGTGTTATTTCAATAATCCTATGTATGATTTCAAGTATTTTAGTTTGATAGGTCTCTGAGCTTTCCATATCCGTATCTAGTTCTCCTTCTTCCGTTATCATGCTTGCAACGTTTTTATCCAAATCATATAATTCTTGCCGCTTCATTTCCAGTTGATCCTTTAGTGCATGTAATTTACTTTTATATCCTGGCTGTTGTTGAATTTCTTCGAATTGTTTAATTAGTCGAGAAACAGAGCCCCTCTGAGCTTTTCTTGTTCTCTTCAGAACTTCCATCTTTTAAAAAACGAAACTGTCTTTCAACTATATTATCAGTGAGCTATCGCCGCATTCTCTTCCTTCGTAATGTGGGTGACACATGATACCCTGCTCGGTTCGGTGTGGGGAATTGGGAAGCAAGGCTCGTCCGCCATGTTTGTCCTTCTTGTCTTCTATTGCCTTAAAAATGCATATAAGTCCATTTAATCAATTTGATTTCTTCTTATTAAAATCCATTAGGTTTCCTTCGCAAAGTAACAATCCTGTCGGCTTGTGACATTTCACCCCCTGATTCCATAACACATTCAATAAGCACAAAAACGAGGCAAAGTTCTATAAAATTGCAGTCCTTTTATTCAGAATAGTTGGGAGCGGATATCAGAGCTTCTTTCTAGCATGACGCGGAACATACAAGTGCTTACAAAGACAGACAATCGCAGACTGCCTGCTCTCTTAGTCAGGGTCTGTACCAGCGACTGTTTACATGAACACAGATGTTTTTCGTGGGTGGTATATTACTATAAGAAGCACATTGGGTGCGCTTTATCTTTATGATATTGTTTGACACTTTTGATCCTTTATCTCTGGCACCTGCAGCCATTATCTCTGAGATATTGTGAACTGCGGATTTTAGATGACTAGAGACGGGGTTTGGTTACTCCTTCTGGGCGGTATGGCTAATAATCCTATCAACTGAAAAGAATTTATTGTGTTATTTTCCCCACTGGAATTTGCAGATGTTCACTTGCTTTTGGGTGGGCTATTCCTGAGAGAAAGGGTCCTCTCTTAACAGATGTGGGGATCCGAATTATAGAAATAGACGAGATTCAACTTATAATGTCAATATTCAACTTATAATGTCACATATATATATATATATATATATATATATATATATATATATATATATATATATGTGCATATGCAAAGAACTAGAAGTTATTTTTGTTTCATTCTTTTAGTTAAGGCAGGAGCATAAGAAATCTCTTTACCACAGTAAAATCATAAAATGAATTTTCATTTTTCCTAAAACTGAAAACAAAAATATGGATTTAAGATATTCTTACATAACATCAACAGAAGTATAAGAATGTGTCAGTATGGTGACAAATGGGTATTTAAATCTAGAGAGTATATAATTAAAACGTTTGAGATCTTTTAATCCACGTGCTAACCGTTAGCAACTATATTAGATTTGATTTATTGCTCAGGCAGAAGATTTAAAGATCATTTTGAGAAGTAAATGATAGATAGAAGCTTAAATAGATTGATAATTGATGCGTTTATCTCAATTGCTAAAATGTTAGGGAAAATATTTTTCTATTAGCCAGAAAAAATTGTGCATGCATAATTTGAACTCTAATATTAACTTCCAGTCTGTAAAGAAATTTGAATTTGAGTTATTGGCGTAGCAACAGTTTTGATCAACTGTATAGCTATAAATACATTATTTTCTTCATTTTTCATCCGTATCACGTGGGATTCAAAAAGGAAATTTTTGCATGAAAAGAAAATGTGAAGTCTTATATTAAATTTAATTTGCTAAATTTTAATCTGTGTTAGTGACTCAGCAAAATTTTGTCCAACTTTTGTAACTCTAAATGCATTGTTTTCGCTGTTTTTTACTGTAACATGTATGGTTCAGAAAGGATATTTTTCACTGATATAACATTTTAACTGTTAATATTAACGCTAAGCTGTTAATAATTTTTAACACTAAAACGCCGGATGAGGTCAAATAGCTTTCGTTTTATATATATTAGCAACCTAGATTTTTATCACTTTTCCTAACTTATTGATATAAAATAACTATTAATTTATATAAAATAACTATTAATATTCGTTTTTATTTTGCTGTCTTTAAATACTAGAACATAATTTAGCTAGAACGCCGGAAAAGGATCAAAATGACCCATTTCATCTATTATAGGAAAATAAATATAATAATTTGGAACGAATGTTCTAATATGTTGTAAATGGTTATATATAACCTCCACTATGGTTTCCAGCAATTATTATAGCTTTTTTTTTTGAGAAGATAAATATTTTAATTTAGGTAAGTATATAGTAAGTATTAGGTAAGTCAATAGTCTAAATACCCAGTACTCCGCATATAGTCTAAAATACTTAGTCTTTCTATAAATACTGTTACCACTTTCGGAATGAATTATGAAAGTATTTCAATAAGCAACAGTTATATTCTGTTAAATCGTTCTTTTCTTCAATAAACAAACACTGTACTGATATTCAGTTTTTTCAAAGTTTGAAAAATCTCCAGAGTCGGATTTCTGACTTTGTGTAGCTCTATTACCGCTACACGAATTTCATAGTCACTTCATTCTATCACTAAAAATGCCTTTGGAGTAAATTTTCGCCGTTGGATAAATTCGGAATTAAATTTTGGCTGGTCTCGGATATAGAAACTTAATACAGGGTGAGGCAGAAAACAAGCTCTGATTTGGAGCGTCAATAGCAAAATTACAAAGCAAGATAGAGAAAGAAATCTTTCACACCTAAGAAAAATTAAAATAAAATTATTTGTTTATTTATTGTTAATTGATATTTTATTATTATTATTTATTTTATTCAATTATTAATTTCTTTATTTATACCCTGGGAACGTTCTCTCTGCCGCACCCTGTATCTGCTCAATCATTTTTCATATTTCGGGAAAACAGAATGGCGCCTACCTAAATAATAGTAATGAGAATATGTACTAGTTCTTCGACTTAGGGAACCATACAAAAGCAAAGGTAGAAACATAACTACTGACAATTTCTTTACTTTACTTTTTCTGGCAAGATATCTAAAAGAGATCAAAACTTCACCTGTCGGTATGATCAGTCAATCAGGGAAGGAAATTTCACGAGAAATAAAAATGCAAAATTTTCCTTTTACAATTAATTTTTTTTCAAAAATTACCAAGATATTACATTGACAGTGTATTAAGATAAAAAGATCAAGAATTTTCTTTTACTGAGTTCTCGTAATGCAAATTTACTGTTTACGATAATACAACAAAAACCCCTTCTGAAACAGCAGAGTATTACAATAACACAAAGTATGCAGTTAATGTCTTGGATAACATGGCTCGAATGTACAACACAAAATTTTGTTCCTGAAGATGGCCTGCCCGAGTATTCTTCAACATTCTGGATTTAGTAGTTATAAATGCTTGGAATATTTACCAAAAAGTTACGAGAATAAAAATCAGCAAAATATAATTTGTACTTGCATTATGTGACGAATTACGGTCCCAGGATTTAGGAGATAAAAAAGCCAACATTTTTCAAGATGTAAACCTAAGTGTTACTATTTCTTGCCAAATTTGCAATGTTCGTAACTGTTAAGGAAATAAAACATCAATTATTATTTGCCAAAAATGGAGAGGCGGCAAAAGTGTAAGACAAAAAGTGTTTATTCGCGTAAAGTACATAACAGATTGATATTGGCGTATATATTAATTTAATTTAGATTTCTATTAGTTTAAATTACATTTTTAAATGTTTTAAAAATAAATATGCTTAATTAACAATCCAATTGCTCAATAAAATTATCCTAATTTGAACCAGGGATCAAAATGATCCCGATCAGGCGTTGCAGTAAGTTTTAAAAGTCCAGGCGATCTAATGTTAATCTGCATTACTGACTAAGCAAAATTTTAAAGGAACTTGACTACAAAAAAAATACATCTTTTTCTTCGTTTTTTACTGTATCATACAGGTGTCAATAAGGAAATTTTCGACCAAAATAAAATTTTAACTCTTATATTATCATTAATATGTCCAGAAATTTTAATCTATATTTCTGTGAGCAAAATTTTTAAGCAACATTAAAACTATAAATATATAATTTTTTCGTTTTTAGTGAATCATATAGGCCTCAAAAAGGGGATTTTCCATCAAAATAAGTTTATAACTCTTTTATTAATTAATCTGTCAGGAAACTTTAATAACTAATAAAGAAAAACTTTTCAGAAACTTTATACATATAAATACATTATTTTCTTCGTCTTTTAACTGCATCACGAAGGATTCAAAAAGGAAATTCTTAGTCAAAATAAGATTTTAATTCTGATATTAATTAATATCTTAAGAAACTTCATTCTGTATTACTAACTGAGGAAATTTTTAAGCAAATGTATAATAGAGTGGAACGAAAAAATTATTTTTTGAATTTCAATATGCTGTAGTTTACAAAAGTTGCCTTTTATCAAAATAAAGATGGAAATTAAATATTAGCGTTATTGGCGTATGTTTTGAGTTGGCGCAAGAATGGCAAACTTTGGGTTTTTATTACATTTTTGACAAATTTCGCAATTATTTTGAAATTGAATACACTTGGAGTCCAAAAAGTAGCAAAATATGTAATTTAAACATTCCTATTAGTTAGGAAACCTGCTAAACTGATTATGTAATACATTTTACTTTATAAAAATTGTACACATAAAGGCAAATTGACGAGACACTTTAAAAACACGCTGACATTATCTCTCTCCTCCACTTTTCCACTAACGGTTAGGCCTGATCCACGCCACTCCCATGTGTGTTTCACAGTCTGCATATAACTTTATTTAGGTCAGTGCGTGAAAAATTCTCATTCTGTGATGTTTTGCCAGTTACAGTGAAACTAAATTTAAGTTCTTTCAGCGTTATATATTTCTGTTTGTGTGTTATAATTCAGTCTGTTCCTATAAGCATTTTCGTTTTCTAACAGTGTAGCTAAAATGGCATTGTTAAAAACAGTTCTAACAAGACAAATGTCAGAATGCCCGATTTTCGGATATCCAAAAGAATTAAGTGAATTCATTTTGCCAACGATTGAAGACGTTATGTAGGGTTACCTTTATATAAGCCATGCGATGAAACAGACATCTTCTAAGAATCCCTCGGTAAGTGAAATATTCCATATATTGACAAAAAGAATTGAAAGAATTTGGTTGAAAGCTTCAGTTCCTGTACTTTCTCTTATCCGAATCGTCCAAATGATTAAACATTATCACGGCAAGTAGAGAAATATGATAAAATCTAAAACCAGGAGAGGAACAGCAAAATATAATTCAAATTTACTTTTATTTAAGAATGATTGTAAACGTTTATTTGATGTTACTGCTTGCAAATGTTTAGATTATTATTTTTGTAAATGTGAAAAAAAATGTCCTCTTGCTAGAGCAAGACTTTTTAAAAAAACATAGAAAAACTCGAAAAATGTCTATAAGTACGATTGATAATTTAACATCTCGAGCTTTAGCACTGAAAGGGGAAAGACAGAATAAAATATTGCAGAGAAAAATGAATTATATTCAACAAAAAGCGCAAATTGGAAAAAAATAATGAAACATACATAGATAGTGAAGTAGAAACAGAGCAATGTTCTGAAGAAGACAGAGTTTTAGAACCCAATTTTTTTATTGTCTCTACGTCAAGTGTCACTGAAACCTCAAGTAGTCAAATGCACATAAAATTGCCTTCGGTAGCTACTGTTTGTGATCGATTTGGAGTATCAGACAGAAATGCTGAAACAATTGCCATCGCCGCTCTTCAGGATGTTGGTCTGATTAG
This sequence comes from Dolomedes plantarius, assembly GCA_907164885.2. NCBI lineage: Eukaryota > Metazoa > Arthropoda > Arachnida > Araneae > Dolomedidae > Dolomedes > Dolomedes plantarius. The sequence continues at coordinate 58,994,176 of OU015496.1, read as the reverse complement.
TGATAAAGAAAGAAGTACAGTAATTGACAAGGAAAATTAGACAAGAACGAAAACAGAACCGCAAAAGATATGTAGAAGAAAGTCAAAAGCGAGTTACAGAAAATAAAGGATTATTTTTTTGACGGAAGAAAAGGCAAGACACTTGTTGGAGAGCCTTGATCAAAGTTTTTAGGACATGTAACACCGATTTCTGGCACTGGAAAAGGTACAAAAGATAACATAATGGCATTTTTCAATGACAACACCCAACACTTAAACATTACTGCAATTGGATGTTATGGAATTGCCTTGAACACTGGATTGAATAATGGTGTGATTCCTTTATTGGAAAAAGAATTAGGAAGGCCACTGCAGTAGCTGATTTGTCTATTTCATGGAAATGAACTGCCCCTACGTCCCCTATTTTGTTTCCTAGATGGAAAAACTAAAGGTCCAAATGAATTTGGAGGAGAAATAGGTAAACAACTAGAAAACTGCTATGAACTTCCAGTAATTGATTTTTCACCTATTGAAAATAACATTCCATTACTATAAATTAAGGATGATTTAAGTGTGGACCAAAAATATTTGTTAGAAATGTGTAATGCAATCTCTGTTGAAAGGTGCTCTTCTGATTTTTCCATGAGAAAACCAGGAAAACTTTGTAATTCACGATGGCTTACATTAGCAAACCGAATACTTCGCTTGTAAGTGGGAACAGAATGTTCTGAAAAAAAATCTCCGAATACTGACTGAGTACATTTTGAAAGTTTATGCACCAATTTGGTGTAACATAAAGCTGAAACCATCTTGTATCCATGGATCGAAACACCTGTGGAAACTTGTAAGCTATTCAAGTTACCTCAATCAGACTCTTAAAAATGTAATTGACACAGTCATTCAAAAAAATGCATACTTTGACACTTCTGAAACTCTCCTCCTTTGAATGTTATTAGACAATCGCAGTCATGTAAGAGAGCTTGGTTTACGCCGGATTCTAAAAGCAAGGGTGGCAAATGAAGGAAGTATCAGAAAGTTTTTAATTCCACGTTTAAACTTTGATGCCAAGGATTATATTGGTATGATTGAATGGAATGATGTTAAAGTAACAGAACCTCCTATGACGAGGTATATTTCTGATGACAAACTAAAGCAGTTTATAAAGGAAGCAAAATAATCTGATCACGAGAAACAAATTATTGACTTCAACAATATTCCATGTCACACACAAGTAGTAGAAAGGATTTTTAAATTAGTTACCGAGTCATCCTTGTCCGTTCGTGGTACTTCTGCAAGAGATGCATTGATAACAACAAAAATACATTCTCAAAAGATAATGCCAAAATAAAAAATAAAAAAAATTCAATGTGTCAGTGAAATAAGTTATGGAAACCATGTGTGATTACTATGGACTTTTGAAAAACATGAATGTTTTTCCAAAATAACGTTTTGCCTTTATAGACATTACATTAATATATTTCTAAATAAGTGTGATTTTTTTATTTTAACTAAGGTCCGTCCATTAAAAATTGTTTTTCTTTCATTCCAATGTGTATTATAAGAATATGCTACTGTAAAATTAATATGATGAAAGTCGCGAAATTCCACAAAATAACTTGTTCTGTTATGGCATCTAAAAATTAGAAATACATAGAATATGCAAGTTTTCTGTCAAAAAATCATATTTTGAATATTTTATTTACGGAAAATATACATTATTTTAATATACTATAAAAGAAATCAACAAAAATACAAATTTAATTGCTTTTTCATAAAAATATCCATTTTGAAGCCCTTTGCGGCACTTGAAAATATTTTAGTAGAACAAAAAAATTTTACATTCTTAATTTTAATTTTAAAAGAAAACGTTTGAAAACTAGAACATATTGAAATTGAGAAAAAAAACTTTTTGTTCCACCTTGATGTCCGAGTCTTTTAAGTGTCTCGTCCTTAAGTGCCTTTATGTGTACTATTTTTATGAAGTAAAACGTATTATATAATACGTTTAGCAGGTTTCCTGACGAAAAAGGATGTTTAAATTACATATGTTTCTACCTTTTTGTACTACAAGTGTATTCAATTTCAAAATAATTGCGAAATTTGTCAAAAATTTAATAAAAACCTAAAGTTTGCTCTTTTTGTGCCAACTCAAAACATACACCAATTACACTAATACTTAATTTCCGTCTTTATTTTGTTAAAAGGCAACTTTTGAAAACTTCAGCTTAGTGTAATTCAAAAAAAGTTTTTTCGATCCACCCTAATGTATAACATATAGGATTCAAAATAGTAATCAGGATAGTAATCATATAGGATTCAAAAAGTTCATTTTCCATCAAAATAAGCTTTTTTCTAATTTTTCATAATTATTATAAATAATCTCGATTAAAACTTGCTATTAAATCTGGTTCTATTTCTGAAGAAATAAAAATATTTCTTATCTTTTATTCCGTACTTTTATTTTACAAATTGCAAAAAGTCCATCACTAAAGTCAAACAATATAAAAAAAACAGTCCATTTATGTTTGAAAATGTGTTCAACGGACAAAAGTAATAATTAAGATTTTCGAGTAAAGCGGAAAAAAAAACATGAATTAAAATAAATAACTTTAAAAATAGTAAACTATCATAAACAAATAGTTTATCTAAAATGTTTGATTAAATTTCCTTCAAAAGTATTAATTGAAAAAAATTCCAAAACTGACGGAAGAAGATTAAATGGAAAAATTTCTCCAATTCAAACTAAACGCTTAATTATTTGTTTATACAGAGAAATAGTACGAAGATGGAAATAATCAGAACACATAACGTTTTTCGTTGTGATTATCTTTTGTCTCATAAGTCTTAAGGAGTATGTTGTAAGGGAATGACTTCTCTTTGAAAAATCAGATATAGTTTACAGAGCATCTGTTTGGATGAAAAACTGCGTAATTAGTTTTATTAAATTCATTCGACAAGTGTTTTCTTGTTTGGTAATTTTATACCGTTACTTTTAATTGCAGTTATTTAGGAAGAATGTGGTATCATAATGAAATTGTACTAACAAATACTATACATATTTTTTTCTGAGTAAGCAATTGCAAGAAATTAATTTCAACTTTATTTAACATTCATTGTACTGAAATATTACTAGTGGTTTGTAAAGAGAAATAAACCTTTATTTTATTACGGTAATGGAAAAATAATTTACATCTTTCAAGAAAATAAAAATTTAGTAAGCTCATCTTCTTTATTTTATTAAAAAATCAAAACATTTAATTCCAATTATTTAGGAAAAATGAGGTATGTTACTGAAGAAGTACTGCCAAATACGATCTATTGTTTTATGAGTAATCAGTTGCAAGAAGTTAATTTAACCATATTCATTTAATAAAATTGTTTTTTTTTAAACATTTAAAATATAATATACTTAATCGTAAACAATTTATTATAAAATCATTGAAAAGATGAGTTGGGAAAGCTTTTCATTTTATCTGCTCACCTTATTGCTCTTTTTATTAACTTTAAAGCAATTATTAATTTTTACTTTACTGCAACTAATTAAAAGGAAATTACACTTTTGCTATTGAATAACAGACGCAAAAAAAGCGGTCTTTTTTAAACTTAAGCATATGAAAGTTCTCAAATAATTTGAATCACAAGAAAATTATATTTCAAAATAACTTTAATTTTTAAAAAAATTTCGTGATTAATAAATGAATAAATGTGGAAAGTTTCTTAAGAATTTAAAAAGTCCTTCATTTTAAACATATTTCATTGGAGTTCTAACTTTACCGAAAGATAAAACTTTAATATTTTTTCCCACAAGAAAAGTAGAAATTTCTTTGTGCTCTTTTTAAAATGCATACATTATTTTTACACAAATCGTGTTATGATAAACAATTATACATCCTTTCTATAGGGATTTCTAATTAATGAAGGGTGTTAGAGAGAAACATTAAAAGAAATATAATATGTCTAATTTTAAAAAAAGTAATCTGATGTTTACCTTTATATATTTATATATATATATATATATATATATATATATATATATATATATATATATATATATATATATATATATATATATATATATATATATATATATATATATATATATATATATATATATATATATATATATATATATATATATATATATATATATATATATACATTTATATATATATGTATGTATCAAGTGTCACAGATTTTTTATTGGTTAGAAATTAAAGCGTTAAAAAAGGAATTTTTCTGCGGAATGTCTGATTAAAACAGTAAATGCCACATTATTCACACTTGATAAACTAAGAGAAAAATGAACAAGGAAGTGTCTAGATGAGTGGCATTGAAGCTATTAATAAAATTGGGTTTGGTGAATAGCGGGGAATTATTGAGCGGGGCTCATTGTCTATTGTGACGTAAAAGCAATGTTCGAGAACTTTGAAGAAAGTGTTTATGCGGGTTTGAAAAGACAAAGAATAAATTCAGAAGCATGTAGGAAAGTCAAAAAGGTAAGAAGAAGTCAGTCGTATCGCGTCGCGGGATTTGGATGAATTCGATTGATATTGATAAAATAGTTTGAATGGCGTAATGACTTAAGAATTAAGGAAACGATTAATATTGGAAGATGGGGCCAGAGATCATTGAACAAATTGTAAATAAAAGAAGTTAATGGACTATGATGTGTCTTGCCTTCCTTAGCCATGAGTACTGCACCCCCAAAGAAAATTCCAGGAGTCAGGAGTACGGCCTCGACTGCCTTTTCCCGGACTAGCCTCTAAGAACTGGATTTTATAATGACGCGGACTAGAAGCATTACACACACACACTCATATATATATATATATATATATATATATATATATATATATATATATATATATATATATATATATATATATATATATATATATATATATGTATATATATACATACATACACACATTATACAGTGGCTGTTCGCACATTTTCTAGATGATTTTGGTAAGAGGTAATAAAAAATCGTTTACTGCAAAAGAAATAATTGAAATTGTACTATATTTTTAAAAGTCAAAATTATCGTCTCCGGCTTGAAAGTTTTGTTTTTATTCAAAATGGCGTTTTTTACAAAGCAGTGGTTCGAAGGCTACATTTATGCTCTTTCCGAAGAGAAATATGCATACTCGGTTATCCAAAAACAATGTGAGCGTCATGGTTTTGTGATATCTAAAGCGTCGATAGGTAATATCGTTCACAAGAAAGGAAAAAAAAACGTCAAATTGGACAAATATTCCAAAGAAGTATCCAAGGAAAAAACGGACATCTTCGACTATTGCAAAGGTACGTTGTTTAATGTTAAAAGAAAATCCCCCGAGTCAAAGAACAGTTGACAAAATCATTAAAATGCACGGTGTCCACTGTAACCAAAATGATAAACGTTGATTTAAAACTTAAGAAAGCAAAAAACACTCAATGTGCATCGTCTTCTTCCAAATCATATCGCTGAACGGAGGACACGCTGCAGAATTCTATATGAGAAAAACTTATCCAAAGAAAATGGAAAACAATTGTCACAATAGATGAATCATGGGTGTATTTAAATGATTGCAACAAAAAAAGGCCATTTATTATCATAAAAGGGGAGAAAAATATTTAAGTACATGGTTCAAAGAATCGAAAGAAAGTTTTTCTAAGGAATTTCATGATTGTTTCTGGTTTTTCTTATAATGGCAAGTTAAAAATAAAGAGAGTGGAAAAAAATGTCAAGATTAACTCCAAATACTATCAGGAACATATTTTATCGCCAGTTTTTCTGAATGAAATACCATCGCTTTACCCACAGTGCCATCAATCTGTGAGACTCCATCAGGCCAAAGCTAGCAGTCACACATGAAAATCCCCTGTAAATTTCCTAAAAGAAATGGAACAAAAATCTGGTATCAAGGCCATACCCTTCACTGATATCTCTACTAAATCTCCCGATGTATCACCTATGGATGTTCGTGCTTTTTGACTTTTAAAATCTGCATTATCCAAACGTCGTCCCAAAACCCTTACAGGACTCTGGAAAGCTGTTCAGTAGGAATGGGATAGAATACCTCTTCTGACACTTCTAAAGGCATTATTATCCTGGAAATTGCGGTGTCGAAAAATAGTTCAGAATAAGGGATGTCAAATAGAACATTTAAAACACAAGAATTTTATGTAATTTAGTTTTGTGAATACAATATACATCGTCTAAAAAATGTGTGAACAGCCTCTGTATATCCATTTGTAACGCGGCATCTTATTTATTATTGCCATCTAAAAGTAATGTCCAGTCTGCATAGTCGAATTTATGATAATTTGAAATAAACTGTTCATAGAACTTACATCACAACGAGTGCGTGCCTTAGTTTATGAATATTCATTGATGTTATCAGTTCGCAGAGATAGGAATACCGCTCAGTTAATGTAGGCCGTATATCTAAAGAGGGATAAATAGAAAATATATCATATCACAACAGTAGTCGAGTATAGAAGCGATTGATTTTGAGCTATAAATTATGCTACAGTGAACCAAAAATCAGCTAACAGAAAAAGTTAAGCATCCATTAATAGTGTCATTTTATTTCTTTCAACTGGTATTGAAAATTTATACCATTGGGCCATCTCAGAATGCTGGAAAAATGTCCACGTTTTATTAAATATGCTTTCCTGTTAGTGTTGCTACAGGGTAGAAAATATTACATGCAAATCCTCTTTTTTGTTAATTTTTTTCCATGCCCTAAAAGATAAGCAAAATTCAGGTGTACTATTTAAACAATGTCTTATGAAATTTGTAACAGTGAAACGAAAAGATAGACAAGTAATAAACCTAAGGTAAAGCGCAATCAGAAATTATCTATGCTAAATAAGTCTTATTATTAAATGATTTTACTCACATAATATTATAGCCTAACTCAGTAGAATTTCACTTTCCCGCAGCTGAACTGTAAAACTTGAATTTAATACGTTGCGAATGCTGAAACATTCCAGGAGATTTTAAAAAGCAATAACTTTAAATGCGATATATGTATAGCCACCAGAGTAGTAAGTTTTAGAAAGCGTGGAGTTTCTGAATAGATATCACAAATAATTTTCCTGTGGCTATATGCTGTGCCGCATAAAATAAAAATAATGGAAGAGAAATACCCTGCCATTTTACGTGCAAGAATAAAAAATGTAGAGTGTTTAAAACCTTGACATACGGGCTTTAACTCTCGTAAAGAAAATTGTAACGCTTTATTTTTGTGTTCCGCGATGGAGGAAATGAATTGTAACATGTGCAACTACAATTCATATGCATTTTATGAAGAGCTATAAACTAAAATCTAGAATGAAATATGTAAAATAATAATAATAAAACAGGAATTCAATGACTAATGTTTCAACAATACTGCCTGTCGTAGTTCTTCATTTTATCCAGTGTTATGAATATAAATTAGATTTTTATTTTCTTTTAAAAGGTTTGCCAGATTAAAAGCAGTGTTTACTTTATCTGTATATATAAAACAGTTTTGTAACCGACTGACTGATTAACTGACATATAACGCACAGATCAAACGGCTGGACCTAAAGAGCTGAAATTTTGCATGTCGATTCATTTTATAGTGTAGGGGTGCACTAAGAGAGATTTTGAAAAAATTCTTTTTAGATTTTTTTTAAATTAAATATTTCAACTGTTTTTGAAACATTCTTGAAATTTGCATATAAAATAATAATCCGAGGGTATGAAGTTTATATCACGAGAAAGGTCATAAAAATTCCTTTCAAATGAAATCTTTTTCGAATCTCTACCTCCATTTTCTGATTTTTGATGAATTTTTAAATATTAATTTTTGCAATTTAATTTATTAAATGCTGATCACGTGGTTTCTTTTCTTTTTGGAATACTTTAAACTAATGTTGCGTCACGTGCATAACAACGAAATCGACAAAAAAAATATTTTTTTTCCTTACTAATACGGCAGACGATTGGACAGTATCCAAAAAAATATTAAAATACGGTAAAAGAAATGTTCCTGAAACTGTACTATATTCTTTAGTATGTTATATCAGATTTAATTTGAATATTTTCTTCTTCATTATTTTATGTATGAAAATATCCATTACGATATTTTTCATAAATATAACATTTCAGGGTTTTTTTTTTAAATCAATTGCATACATTGATCGCTGTATTATATAAACATACATATATATTTATATATATATATATATATATTTATATATATATATATATATATATATATATATATATATATATGTGTGTGTGTGTGTGTGTGTGTGTGTGTGTGTGTGTGTGTGTTTGTATGTAATAACACGGACGCGGGTCGAAGAATGATTGCTGAGTGGTAGCTTTCGCCTAGTTTTCTCGCCTCATCAACCTGAGAGTAAAATAGATGACTCGTCGTCCGGCCGTACATCACCGACGTTTTAAAAATCCATTCCCGCAAATCTCCCACCTCAGACACAGAAAACACAACAGATTATAACACTTACATTTTTATTAATTCACTGGTGTCGCTGCCGAGATGATTCCGGCAGGGGAATATTACAGAAGTCCGTTGTTTTTTGGGCTGCAGAAACTTTTATCACTTCATTTCATCACGTGACAGTAGGGTGTGGATTAATAATTGATTGGTTAAAGCTCGGTGTTTTTGCGCAGATTAAAATTAAAATGGTACTTACGCTACACATCAGTTCATTTCTTTAAAATGACAGTCATCTTGAATAAAACTGCCTAAGGCTAAATTAAACTGTATTAAGAAATTTTAATAGACTTTACTGGGAATTTACTAAAATTTGGAAATATAGTTTGAGATTTAATCCGGATGCCCAAGGGAAATAGCTAGTTTAAGAGTTTAGCTAGGTGTATGTAAATTATAATGTTATAGAATATTAAATTGAAAAATTAATAGTTTTTTAATGTTATATATATATATATATATATATATATATATATATATATATATATATATATATATATATATATATATATATATATATATATATATATTTGGCATTAATTGCATACTCTGACAGTTGTATTTAATTTGAATGTACACCGTAGCGAAGTACGTGTTTTCAGCTAGTACACGATAAGTTTCAGGTTGTAAAAAATATTTTCTTATTAAATTATATTACTAATTTCTCCATCAAAACTATTTAAAGAATAGTATTCTTCCGGTACTTCTCTTTACTCGTATGTAATCGCAGTTTGAAGGGGAAAATGATAAATTTCCGCTTTAATTTAAGAGTATAGGACAATTCAAAAAGTGTGAGATTCTAGGAATTTCTAATTTTATGATTTTATTATTTAATAATAATTAAAACGAATTTTATTCCATATTTCCCTTATCGACATAACTTAAAACAAACTAATATGGATGTTGCACAGCATAACCAGTGGAAGAAAGAATATACCTTGAAATAAATATTAGTTCATTTTAATCTCACGTGTTGTCATTATTGTCCTGCAGAATTTAGTAAATATGAATGAATGTGATTTATTGCATAACATAATGTACTGAGTTTTTCTAATATTTGAACTGAGAATATTGCAGAGTTTGTGAGACATTAATAGATTAAAACATAAATGACTTTCATTTTCTAACTCTCTGATGAGGTTTATGTTGTTATCGATACATCAATACATAAATATACTACTCGTTTTTTATCTAGAGGAACTACTAGCGTAAAAAATATTTCTTCTTTTATTCATTTACTCATGGTCCAATAAAACACGTAAAAAATAATTTCATCAAATCAATCTCCAGGCTTTGGATTTTCTCAATTATTCTAATCGAGAACATTATTATGTTTCCAATATGTAAGTAAAGATTCTGATTAACTCCGGTACCTAACTGCAGTATATGATTAACTTAAAAAAATCTATTTTGGCGATAATTTCGTGCCGTCTATTTATCGCTATTTAAAAGAATCAATAAAAGCAATTTTAGTTATTCATATTCTTCTTAAAATATTCAATTAATTATATTTCCTTACATAAATCTGCGTCACATCAGATTCTTATAAATTCAGAATATTCGGTCGATTATCAAGTAATATCATTGATTAAATTTATAGAAATGCTTTTCTCTTTTTAGAAGATATTTTTTTAAACTTGTTCATGATATCGGAAAGTCGATTTGCTTGATTACATATCTGGTAAAAATTTTAAGGCGTAGAATTATATAAAGCTTAACTCTTTAGAGAGCATGTGAGTTTATGTTTATTTTTCTCTAGTTTGTATTTTGCAAACCCTATATAATGGATGTGTTTTAAATCCAAAATGATTTTTAAAAGTTTGAATCTTTAGGTGTTTTTACACATTATCATGGCAATCTAAGACACCCTGTTTGCAATGAAAGGGATATTAAATATAAGAATAACTGCTGGATTAACATCTTAATGAAAACCTGAAAAGTTCTATTTTATTTTCACTCGTTGCAAGCATAAACAACTACTAAATGTAATTAAATATTAGTCAACTTTTACATTAATTCTCTTAGCTCTCATCAAATCAAAGTAAGAAAAATACTTCAAGGGTTTAGGTTAATAGTAATTTAACTTTTGAAATGTAAAGCGTTTTTTTCAGGGGTGTTTTTAAACCTTATTAGTGTGGTTTTTAATTCTCAATGGTATTCTGCAAATAGTATTATCATGAAAGACACGACTCCTAATGTTTAAAAATATGTTTTACATATACAGTCAATCCCAGACATGTATTGAACATACTCATATAATTCCATGTATATTATCTGAATTCATTTCACTGGCCTAAATATACTCTATTGCCGTTAAGTCGTTTATCGTGACATGCCAGAAACAATGATATAATCCAAATTAATGACATATTTTAATTTTTTGACAAATTTTCCAGACGATCATAAATATTGAAAATAATTTACATACTTGCATTTTGTTTATACGGGTTAAATAGTAATTTACTAAAATACCAATTCATGATATTCTAGCTTTCAGAACGTAAAGAATATTATAAATAAAATCATCCATCAACTACGAGAAAACGCTTTCTCATTGCAATTAATTTAATTTAAAATTATAGTTTACAGTTATGAAACAATCATTCTCTAAATATAATAGAGAGGAGAGAATACGAATTGATTTCGTGACTATAGCTGATGTGTTTCCAATTATCTTCATGTATAATAACTTATGTAAATAATTGGAACATATGTAAATAAGTGGAATTTCCGTGCCAAAGAAAAAAAATTCTCATGAACTTTTGAATTTATTCATGGCATTACAGTTATGGGCAAGTAACATAATAATGTAATTGATAAAAAGGTAATTCCAATTATTAATAATCACATCTTTAACAATTTAAATGAAACATGTTATGATTAAATTTAAAATGGAAAATTTTAATTATTTATTTTTTTTGACAAATTTTACAGACGATCATAAATATTGAAAATAATTTACATACTTGCATTTCGTTTATACGGGTTAAATAGTAATTTACTAAAATACCAATTCATGATATTCTAGCTTTCAGAACGTAAAGAATATTATAAATAAAATCGTCCATCAACTGCGAGAAAAAGCTTTCTCATTGCAATTAATTTAATTTAAAATTATAGTTTACAGTTATGAAACAATCATTCTCTAAATATAATAGAGAGGAGAGAATACGAATTGATTTCGTGACTATAGCTGATGTGTTTCCAATTATCTTCATGTATAATAACTTATGTAAATAATTGGAACATATGTAAATAAGTGGAATTTCCGAGCCAAAGAAAAAAAATTCTCATGAACTTTTGAATTTATTCATGGCATTACAGTTATGGGCAAGTAACATAAAAATGTAATTGATAAAAAGGTAATTCCAATTATTAATAATCACATCTTTAACAATTTAAATGAAACATGTTATGATTAAATTAAAAATGGAAAATTTTAATTATTTATTTAATTAATTTTAAATAAGTGATCAATTTTACGATCGATCTCTAATTTTTAACTGTTTATAAACATAATGTATCGTGCAAAACTTAATGTAGTAAAAGTATAGATTAGGATGAATTCAACGTTAGATGTACTTTTTATTACAACAGGAGAATGGATATAGGGTATAATGGGTTGAGAAATTCACCTCATTGTAAATACAAACAAGACAGCCTAAATATCTGAATACGAATTCAGTGACAGTTGTGACTTTTCAATTATAAGTACCTAATATACATTCATAATCAAAATTTGTATTGTTTACTGTATGAAACTCATGAAGACTTTGTTAATATTTGTCTAATGTTATTTCTCGTCATTGTAAAATGTCATGTACAATTTATATTAGAATGGATGTTAAAAGTCTAATTTTTGACGTAGGAAAATAGCACTAATTAAGGCCTAGACGTTGCCGTGATTTACTCCCCAGGCAAAAAAGTTTTTTCCATCTACTGGGTGTTCCCATATTAAGGAGCTGGTAGAATTGTAAACATACAGCCAGTGTAAATTGTCCTAGCATAGACGAAGAGAGAAATGAATTGTGTGTTTAGAAGCTGATTTGGGGATAAAGCAGTGACTCTTTCTTTTTCATTGAATTAAAAAAAGCATCAAAACCGATCTGCAAATTGTTTATTTTTTCTTCGCTCATTATATTTAAGTTCAAAACTTCAACTGAAATTGTTTGCAAGTTATCAGGGAACAAACTTCAAGTTAAATTATTTTCCCACGACAAAGATTGTATGCAAGATATTGGAAGGATATAGTTGCTTGTATAAATTGCCACTATAAGACGTCACATTCCATCTGTTATAATGTAGATATCAAGGTTTGTGTCATTTTCTATCCTCGGAAAAAGTCCTTTCTGGACGGTTAAAAAAGTGTAAAAAGCGTGTTAAAAAGCAATAACTGCAAAACATCTCATATAAAAGCTGAGAGATGTTATTGTGTTACTGAGTACAATCAATTTTCTCATGAATTTTGTTTTAGATTTCCTACAGGATTTTCCCATTTTCAAAGACCTTGAAGTTTTAAAGTCCATCACATCACTGATATCGGTTATTTGACGATATATTCCTTTATGAAATTTCTAGTCAGCAAGTTCAAACGAGCTTGACAGTGTTTGTTTTTCAATATTTTTAGCAAAGGTCTAAATATAGTATCCAGCATGCTGCTTCGTTAAATCGATCGATTCTAACTGACCTGAAACCATCGAGGTGAAAGGTTTAGTTTGCTAAAGAGAATTCAGCACAATTTTAAAAGTTATTTCCTGCAAGTATTACAGCATGTACACATTAAAAACTGCGTTTAGGCAAACACCACCAGAAATATACCTCCAATAAAAATTTAAATAAAATACCACGATACAAAGCAAACAAATGCCACTTAATAAAGCCTATTGCTACCTAATTTCATACTTGTTTTTATATAACCTCATTATCAATATAAGCATTTTGCTCGTGTTCGAAACGAACAAAGACACCCAAACGAATAGTTTTATTTTTGGAGATATAAAAGGGTTGGATTCTAGAGCTTTCCGATGTATATTAGTTTCTGTGCAGCTTTCCTTAAAGAAATGTAAATCAGAGTTAAATTTGGGTAGATAGTAAAAAAAAATATATGGTGCCTCATAATAAAATGGGCATTAAAATTGCGGCGTAGAATAGGCCAATGTTTGATTACAAGTGCCTCCGCATTGGTTAAAATAAAATACTCGTATATGCGAGCTTTTCGAGTATTTATATAATTAATAACTGCTATTATATTGAATATGAAAAATTACATATACAATTGTTTAATGTTTTGGCGTATAATTAATGAACATATTACACTTATTTAACATATTACATTTATAGAACATAATACATTTACATAATTTTGCATGTTATTTAATTTCATATATGAGTTTTATTAATTGCATGTGGTAGTTTTAATAATTTAGTTCATGAATATTTTATAATGAAACTTCAAACGTAAAATATAGTTAATAACACTCATAAATCACACATCTGGTTAAGTCTACACTTATATAAACACAAACTGTGCTATATAATTTATCTTAACGGAGAGCAACATAGTCAACCACAAAATTCAATTCAATTAGTATATGGAAAGAAACTTGATCTGAATTAAGTGTTAAAATGATAAAAGTGGTATTTTACAGCTCATATATATGATGGTTTGGGGTTATTTCTCAGGTATCTTAAAAATAGAACTTTTTTTCTTTTGAATCCAGTATAACGTTACTTCAAAAATAAATATTTTAATATTTATTGCTTCCATCCAAAATGCACCAAAACACAAAATTCAGTAACATTTTTAAATTTTATTTTTATAAAAGCTTATAAGTTCTTTCGAATTCGGTATATTGCGAAATTGTTCCTTAAATAGCACTTAAATGTGATAATTTTGCACCCAATAGATATTCATTAAGCATGCACAGTTCAAGGTGTCGTAAAATTAAATTTTCACGATCTCTATTACTTGTGAAAAGTATATTTTTATATCGTGCACTTACAAGCATTCTAAAGGAAAATAAGCTTTTATTGGAAATAAATTTCTGAAAATAAATTTCGACGTTTTTTCAGCATTCTTTTTTTTTAGAAAATGGATATTTCCGACAAAATTCTTAGTGAAGATTTTCCAGCGTAAAAAATAAATAAATAAATAAACTCCCAGCTGTGCTTGCATTTTTTCCTAAATCTCTCTTAAGTTATTATGAAAGGCTTGAAATTGGAATCTTCTATATTTCATCCTGCTTTAAATTTTGCTTTTCACAGAAAAACTTTTCCAAATTGAAAGCAAAATATATTCGGTTTCTGATAAGCTATTTATGTTACTAAATTTACTAGATTTTATAATATTATAGCTGCATTTTGAGGTTTACAAAAATTAGAATGTAATTTTATAAACGCAACTAATTGTAATGTTTCATCTAAACACTATTCAAAAGGGTGTAAATTAAATAGTTTATTACAATTTCATTTACAAAGTATGTGATTAACACATTCAAAGTATGCGATTTAATTTGTAGTTTGAGCATACAATCTTAAATATACTTGCAATTTTTTTTTCTCGGAACAGTACAGTTGTAATATTTTTATGCTAAATTTAATTCGTTCGTGTGACCGTTAATTGTCAACTAATGAAAATCCAATTGTATGTATATTTTGTGTAAAAGTCAGTAATAAACCATCCTTTATTCCCGTCGCGTTACACACTACCTACAGGAACTAAACGTGAAATTCGATGGCAGAAAGTCTTGGTCAGAAAACTATTCACCAAGAAATTCACTTTAGTCTGTCTGAAATTGACATCGATAACATGGTTAGTGAGATTCCGCAGCCATAGTCAAAATTTAAATACGTGTATGAATACCAAGCACATCAACATAACACGCGCATTCTCATGGAAGGCTCGTAAATAAAACATTGCTCCCAAGAATCCGACCAACGAGAAATAAATAGTTCATTAGTCATGAGATGTTGGTGCATTCATAGATTCAGCCATACTTCTACCAAAAAATTGTAATAAGTACTGAAAACCGGGTATTATACATGACACTGAATTACCATGGTCAACTTTTGTGGTGTAACCAGATAGTTGACAACCATATAGCAGAAATATCTAAGGGCAAACCAAAGGTAAGAACATTTTGTTTATTTTTTAATCACCGCATATCAGAAAGATATTAAACCCCGTGTGAGATATTGAATCTAAATTACCGCCCCCCCCTCTGGTTTAAATACTTGTAAATCGCCGTTTGAAGAAGAAACAAGCACGGATGCAAATTAGCGGCACTTTTCTACTTAGATGGAAATCCCCGTTGATAGCGTAAACGGGCGACAGTCAGAGAAGAGAACGCCACGATACAAGGCCGAACGATGGTGAGCTTCGAACAAAAATAATTGAAGAAGTGAAGATCAGTTTTTGCCGTGCATTTCGAGTATAGCAATTGGGAATTTTCAAGCTCACCGAAGCCGTTTGGAATTAAAGTCAAGACAAATAGTTTAGTGGAGCGAATCGTACAATCAGTGGCGTAGCTGAATTCTGGCACGGTCTCCGTAATATAGCTGCCGGGATTAACATTCGCGATAAATTCCCCGTTATCTGCTAGCAATGAGTACGGAAATTATGTAGCCTAATTGTTGTTGTAATCAATAGAGGCTACAGTAGAAAACCTCGTGGAATCTTGTTAAAAGAAGGTTCGTTGTTTTAGTATATACGTTATCGCAAACTAAGGTAATGAAATTATTGAACTTCACAACCACATTCAGTAACAGAAGCTGATATCTTGATCGCAACGAGTTCAAGAGACAGCAGGAAAGAACAGTACGTGGCAGAGCAGATATAACGCGCAGATATAACAACGCGTTTTATCTCAATGCGTCCGAAATCCGGCATTGAGATAAAACTTTTGCGGTTGACAACAATTAGTAATTATGATGTTCTTAGAAAAGAAGAATCTCTTCACATCCTCAAAAGGACCTTACTTAGCTCCAAGTAGTTATTTCCGAATATGTAACGGATCGCTATCAACATACTCTCTACCAGATAAGTTTTTTTAAGCAATTTTTTTTTTCATTATATTCTGAATTTACTAAATTGTTAAACAAAAAGCGATATAAAGGAAATCTAATAAGGAAATTATAACAAATTTATATTGGGATTCGGCTGAATGTCCGCAACAAATATATTTTTACCAGTCATTATAAAATTTATGATTCGGACAGTTAAAGCTTGAGAAGAGGTCGAGAGGCACGTGTTAATACAAAAAGTGATGCCTATTATATTGTTAAGTGAAATAACACATTCAAAGAACACATTACGTGAAATTTCCATTCACACTATAATTTTAGCATACCTGTTGAAGTACAATGAGATAAAAACAGTTTTATTGTCTGAGCTTTTAGCACAAAAAAAAAAACCATTCAATGAATTTTATATTTCACATTTTAATCACAGAAACACTTCTTCAAACTTCAAAGGATGGAATTAAAAAAAGGTCAGATTTTTATCTGTGATTTTTTTAGAATGCTAAGGCACTTGTAAATAGACATTCTCCTGTATGTACACCACGAGACTGCTAGCCATTCATTTAAGGGGGAACCGTATAGGTGTCCAGCACTACCCCTACAAGCCAGTCCCGTAATTTAAAACTTTGTCAAGTGACGAGACCGGTACACTTGACCCGCCCCTCCGAAGGTAAATTTGAGACCTTGGAGGACATTGCATCCCCGACAGTTTTTCGTGCACCTGCCACCATTAGTGCACACGGCGGTGGATTTGTCAATGACGGGCATCGAATCAGTGACGATCAGATCACTGGCGCTCGCTACCTTTGTCAACTGGGCCACCGCGCCCTTTATCTGCGAAGTATGATATCTACTTTTTTTGTAAAGAAAATTATAACATTACATAGAATATATAGAAAAAATCCAACAATATATACCTCATTAAGTTTTTTCTAAATTGAATAAGAAGTATATAATAATATTAAATAAAGAAAATCGCATTTCTATTTATAAATTTCTGCGCCGCTTCATCATAAATAACACTATTTGAAATAGAAAAATTGTAAAACAGTATAAAAAAATTTTACACGTATCTTAAGATAAAGAGCTTTGTTCCAAAAAAAGTGCTCAGAATCGAGAAACATTTATTCTAAAGCACATCATTTTTGTTTTCTCGAGAAAATAAACTATGAAAAAGGTATACTTATTGATTAATTTTGCAGGCTCCATTAATTTGAATAAATGTAAACACAGATAATGGTTAAATATACCGTTAAAATATTTTAAATCAATTATATAAAGATTGTTTAAAACTAAAAATATTTAAATTTACAATATTATACAAAAACAAGACATATTTATCAGAATGCTTCTTTAAACTTTAGGGCTTTTCAAGTGTTATTTCAAGTAGTATTGAACCATATATATGCATCTTCTTTACTTTTTAAAATCTTGTAATCAGTTTCAAACACAGTCATTAGAGCTCTGCGCAAGAGGCATACTTACGTTCTGTCAGTTATGCAAAAAAAGTTTAAAATTTCATGAATATCTACTTATAAACTTAACAAAAGCTGCAAAAATGTAAATACATTTTTGAAACTAAAATTTTGCACGTAAGGGAATAAAGACAATTATTTTCATATTCCTTTTAATTAAGAAAGCTTATTATAAATTGATTTAAAAAATATTACCTGAAACATTTTGATATCTACAGTTGGAAAAATGTTTTGTTTGCAACAAGGAAGAAACTAAGACTTACCCATTAGATTTAATTAAATTATTCAGGTAAATTATGTGTCATTATTTAAACAAATGAGAGCGTAAAATATTGTTCTGATAAATTCATTTATTATAATACATTCCTATATGCATATTTAATTAAAATAATAGGAAATTAATCGGATAACTACTAGATAAATACATTTTCTCACTAATACATCATAAATTCATTGCTTTGTTATAAATAGTAAATGTTAATATAAATTAATTAATTAAACATGTTAAATAAATTAATTAAACATAAGTTCATTTGTTAACGACAGAAATGTCAAGGTTCATGTGATTGTTTAACGAATATAATTAGCAACAATGTAAGGGACTTTTAATTAGGTGTATTATTCAAAATGTATGTAAAATTAATATTTATATGCTGTATGAAGATTAAAAATGGAAACATGATAATACAAAGTTTTGCAGCAAATAAGGATTACCTAAGGCAACGCTTTATTTAATGTAACGCTTACCTGCTGCAATGTTTTGTTTAAAGTGACTCACACTTCCTTCAATTTTTTTATCTAATGCAATGCTTATTTATTTCCATGCTTGCCAAAGCCACAACCAGGTTGTATAATCCTTTTCTTTCTGGAATAAGAACACACGAACTGTTGGATGTTACAATGGCATAAGCATGAATATATGTGCCGAAAAATAAAGGAGTTTTAACTTTATAAGTCGCTTGAAATAGTTATAATTAAATTTTAAGATAGAATCTATTAATATGGCAAACGGAACTTTGTTCACTGTTTCGTTCAAAATGTAAATAAAGGGAGCTATGAAATGTAAATATTGCATGTGGTATTCCGTTATTGTATTTAAAATAATTCCTCTATACCTAAGTCTTACCTCATATAGTGCTTATCTAATGCTACAGTATGCTTAAAGCACCACCACCAGTAAAATATTTACGTACTCCAGATGTTTAGCTATGAAAATATAAGCCAGCAAAAAGGATTCATCAGTCTCTATCTTTAAAAACAAACATTTTTTTACCATTCTAAATGCTCTGTCTAACCCCAATCAACATTCAATCCTGTATTTATTGTCCCTTATTGGAATCTATGGCACATCATTTATCACACTAGGTCTTGAATAAAAGATCGCATTGGAGCAAAATGGATATTAATTATGAACTTTAAGATAACTACTAACAGCAAAGGGAACCACAAATTTTCTGATAATTTTATTCTGTCAAATAAAGTTAAAAATATATCTAGAGAATAGAAAAATTGTTGACAACATCAAAAACAACAAATAATATGCACATATTTCTTGTTTGATGAACTTTATTCAGAGCAATCATTGGTAGTAAATTTCTGTCTTAGATGCGAATTTTAAGGTTGATAAGATTACAATTTCAAAAATGTAATAAATTATTTCCCCATTGCACCTTTTTGTTTTTATAGCTTCCATACGAAACGAATATGCTATAATATCATACCGAGAATATCCAATAACTGATATCTAGAAATTGGTTATTGATGACAAGCATGCATGTCTGGCAAACGTTACTTTGGTTACTTAGTAACGGAAGTTTTTATAAGCAACCACGTTTTCAGATTTAGCAATTCTTCATAAGAAAGAAAACAGTAAGGGTCTTCCTAGTAACATTAATGGAGAGAATTTCTACATCGATAAACACAAATATCATTAAATTTTACTTGACACAATTCTAGAGATATATGATTAGTTTTGGGGCTGTTCCGATTTATATCCAATAAATAGTAGAATGCAATATACAGAGTGCGACATGGTAGACTCCCACATTTTAAAGCCTAAAAAATACGAACGAAACATCTTCCAAATAAAAGCTTTATATTTTCTAAAAGTACTTATTATCTAGATTTTCCCCCTAGCTTTTCGAAACAATATCACACAGGGTGAGTTATTTATTAGCTATGCACTTTTGAAGTCGTTAGCTGAAATTTCACAGCACTCCGTCTGTCGTCTCTGGGGAAATGGCGTTAACTTCTTCACGAATGGCGAACTCACGGACTCGTTGCACATTTTCAGGTGTTCTGATGTTCCAAGGACCACTACTTGGTTTAAAGGATAATATATACCCACTTGGTGTGCCGTTTTAATCCCACTGCATCATTGTTTTTCGATGAGGAATGACATCTTTTAGAGCCGGAAGCGCTCCCTAAATGCCCTCTGTGTCGCGGTGGTAACATAATTCAAAGGTTTTTACCGCGCACAGCCGAAGATTATACGGAAGCTTATGCGAGACGTCCTGACCGCAATCCGCTCGTCTGGGACCCACAGGCTCGGGGAGCGAACGAATTATCCTCGTACCACGATGACGGAAAACAGACTAACTAACTAGCCTTTACAAATTAAAATTAACTTTTCCTCCAATTTGGATGGAAAACACTGTCTAGTGCGCACACGTTCCTTGTTGCCCTACCTTATTGAAACACAAAATATACCAAACTCTGTGCACAAACTTGAATACATTCTAAAGTAGACATCCGTTTGGATATGTATAAATACACCAGCGGACCAAATATAATATAAATATGCATAGGATATTTACGAAGCATATACAATTTATACACATTGCTTTATATACAATATACATAAAACACATACTCAACACATTACTAAACATAGAGAACAATCTATACCAACATGCACACACTATTACACAAACTATAATACATATACTGTACATTAATATATTACTCATATTATGCTCGCCTAAATATGTTACACATACTATAGTTACATACAATACACATTACTATATATACAAGTAACATATATATAAATACATTTAATACACACACCATAAATGCACATTGCTAAATGATCACTCGCAATACTCTGCCAAATGCAACGTTGCGCGTACAGTATACGCGCAGTGCATCATGAGATTGACATGAAAGATTTTACATTAATTCCTACACTAAACACTCTACTATACTATACACTATACTTTAGTTATACTTTGTACAATACAAACCATAAATAATAAATACGAACTGAGCAGGCAATACATACGAAATTATCTAAATATTATAATACAAACTGCGATTCAAAGTTTCTGCATATATTCACAATGCCAAACTATATAAATACTGCTATCAATATACAGACACTACTTACAACATTTTTTTTTGGCTAATGCCCCTGGGGGCTGACGACATTACACCCCAGGCCGGTGTACATATGAATAGAAGGAAATAGAAACACAAAGCACACAATCACAGAATAATTTTTATTAACAAACGATTACACCGGCGATGGACGACGGGTGCAGCTCCCCTTTCTAGACGGGGCTCCTTTTGCAGGAATACTGACAGGTTCCCGAGAATACAACTAAGTCTTATGCGGGAATCGAACCCGCGCCAGGGCAGGCTGATGCCTTAACCACTTAGCCACTGGGTAACTCTTACAACATTAAATACATGATACGAACAATACATACGCAACAATTTACATTACAAATAAAATATACATCAAAGGGCAATCAACGTTTCAAACATTCTAACATTGCATTCACAATTCCGAACAATACGAGAAATACTATGTAAGACTGCAAATAATGCTATTTATTATAAGCACGCAAACACTAAACAAAATAAACGTACAACAAAGACATATGCATACAAATAAACATACACAAACAGTTCAGACAAATTTAGCGAATAAAGCGCAGGTGATGATCCGACAGATAACGAACAACCAAGCTAATAAATTTACGACAATAACAGCCGTGAAGAACTTCTCTTTTGACCAGTTCCCTATATGCTGGGAAAGTTTACTTCTAGCCTCTCTCCATTGTTTGCATTCTGGAGACAATGATCAATGGATTGAATACTACCACACTCGCACTCCGATGACTTGCTGAAGAAACGGTTCTGGTAAACACCGGAGCTTCCGTGCTGTGTAATGCACTGTTTCATATAAAAATCCCCATAAATCCTCCTAGTTGAGACCACCGGTAGGACAGAATATACTGGCCTACCCAAATCACTTGTGTTCCACCTAGCTTGCAAGATTCTCATATAATAATTTTTTTTTCATTTTGAACTGCTCCTTGATATATTTAAAGTTACCCGTTATATGCTCTAAACCAGTTGCCTCTTTACCGGCTTGGTCCACCTCTTCATTTTGTAAGATTCCGAGAGTATCTTTGATACAGTGTAAATTTAATTCCAGATTATGATTCCACATATATCTTTTAATCTCTTCTATTTTCTCACCTATATAATCTAGGGAACTCAGAGCCTGTAGAGCGCTCCTCAAATAACTATATATATATATATATATATATATATATATATATATATATATATATATATATATATATATATATATATATATATATATATATATATATATATATATATATATACACTCATGGACAAAAAAACTAACGCACCAAGAAATAATTGTGGGATCGTAACGAAACTTGCAATGAAGGTACAGTCGGGGAGATATGCAAATGATTAGAAATGCAGCGTGATTGCGCATTACGTATAGCCGGTAGAGGGCGTTGAACATCGTACTCTGTGGAGTATAAAACAGGTAACCAAAGCTTGTTGGAGTGTGCTGAATCATTTACAAAGGAACAGCTGAGATAGACATGCCATTACGCCGTGTTTGAAGACAATATAAGCAGTTGTCCCAGTTTGAGAGGGGGAGAATCGTCGGGATGATGGAAGCTGGGTAGTCAGCTAGGCGAGTAGCTCGTCAATTAGGCCGCTCTGATTGTGTTGTGAGGAGGTGTTGTGACCAGTGGACCCGAGAGATGTCATGTACACGAAGACCAGGCTCAGGACGCCCTCGACAGACCAGTCGTCGAGAAGACCGTCACATCGTAAGAAATGCACGCGTACAGCCAACTGCTTCATCGGCCGCCATCCAGGCACAGGTAGTACCTTCACTAGGGGCCTCTGTGTCTTCTCGAATCATACGAAGGCGCCTGGCTGAAGGACAGTTGGTATCGCGGCGCCCATTACGTGTGCTGCCCTTGACGCCCACCCATCGACGCCTCCGTTTGGAGTTTTGCCGCGCACGAGGAAACTGGACTGCAGTGGAATGGAACCAGGTCGTCTTTAGCAACGAATCCAGATTCAATCTCGCCAGTGATGACAATCGTGTTCGTGTGTGGAGAGCCCGTGGTGAACGCTTCAATCCTGCCTTTGCTGTACAGCGACACATCGCTCCCACAGCTGGTGTGATGGTATGGGGTGCCATTGCCTACAATACAAGGTCACCCTTAGTATTGTTCCGTGGCACCATGACAACCCAGCGGTATGTTCATGAAATCCTGCAACCACATGTGTTGCCACTCATGCAACGGCTCCCAGGAGCAATTTTTCAACAAGACAATGCTCGACCTCATACGGCAAGGGTGTCACAAGACTGTCTCCGCACAGTTACTACTCTTCCTTGGCCTGCCCGATCCCCAGATTTGTCTCCAATCAAGCATATCTGGGATCATTTGGGACGACGAGTCGGGCATCTCACGAGTTTGAACGAACTAGAGGCAAGGTTACAGCAAATATGGAACGAAATGTCTCAAGACATCATATAGAACTTATATGACTAAATGCCCGATCGTATCGCATCGTGCATTCGCGAACGAAGTATTAACTCCTCCGTTCTTTTGCCTTTTTCTCTGAAATAAATTATCCTTTTCTTTGATTTTCTTATCATTTACTTATATCAAAGTAGTCATTACGTATGTAAAATTTCGTTTCATTTTGATGACTCCTTCTTGGTGCGCTACTTTTTTTGTCCATGAGTGTATATATATATATATATATATATATATATATATATATATATATATCTTTCTCCAGCTTTGCTTTAAAGTCGACTGATATGCATCCAGCCAAGACCGACAGTGCCTCAGTAGACATTGTCCTATAGCATTTTACCATAGTCAAGACGACAGAGTCAAATTCAAACATCTTAGAAGCTCCAGCATTTTCGTATTCATAGTAATTCTATAGTAATTCTATTTTCGTCGCTCTGATAACATAATGAAGTGTCTTTTCAATTACACTATTGTATATATGTTCTCTGCTTTCATATCTCAAGTTTTCTTATACAACCTATTTATTTTATTCATGGTCTTAAATGTGTTCTCTCTTACTTTCGAAATATGATAATTAATGTTTAACTTTTCATGTAAGTATACAACTAGATACCTGATCTCTTTATTCTGTCTTATACTCTTTCCCATCAGTTTAATCTTCGGTCTTCCGCTACCTCCCCCCCCCCCTATATGGCATTTTCTTAAACTCGGATTTAACCAAGATAAACTCTAATGCATACTTTCGGGCCCAATTCATGCATTTTCGGAGCGAGACTTCCGCCATCTCCGTATGACATAGGCGAACCGCGCTTCTCATCATGATGATAATGTCATCTGCATACGCCTCTATTTTTGTTCCATCCTCTAACTCATCGTTCAAAATAATTGACCAAAGAATTGGGACGATTGACGAGCCCTGGGGGACCCCAATAATATAACTTCTTTCCCCCGACTTCTTTAACAAAATGTTCTGTCCGTGAGATATCTCATTATTATATCACTAAGCTAACCATACATATACAATTCTTCTATTCTTCTATTCTATTGCTGCAGATAGCTCACAAGACAGGTCGGATGTTGTGCTCCGTCTGTGTCTTTTGGCGGTTACTGCCAATTACTGGTCTTCACTCGGCGTTGTAACTCGGGGCGACCTGTACTGTAACGTCTACTGACATTTCCATCATCTTGGAATCTTTGTTAAAGCCTAGAGATGACACTTTGGCAATTCCAAGTTCCTCGGATACTCCCATCTGAGTACGCCCACATTCCAGGCAGCCGATAATTCTACCTCGTAAAAAATCATCCATATGCGTCATCTGTGTCATAACTATTCGGTTATGGCACTGAGCGGCTTACAGAACGCTTGTGAACAATTTTACTTCTTTGCCACCATTATTCAAGATGTGTGTGATAATTCTACAGGTGAAATTTTTACTTTAGAGTTCGATTTCCGTATGATTCTGAATTATCCTTAATTTATGGACATGAGTGTGTATATACACACACACACACACACACACATATATATATATATATATATATATATATATATATATATATATATATATATATATATATATATATATATATATATATATATATATATATATATATATATATATATATATATGTATATATATATATATATATATATATGTATATATATATATATGTATATGTATATATACATATATATATATGTATATGTATATATACATATATATATATATATATGTATATATATATATATGTATATATATATATATATATATATATATATATATATATATATATATATATATATATATATATATATATATATATATATATATATATGTACTGATTATCACCACTGGAGGCATGCATCGTCCGCAGTGGTGATAATTTCATTGGTTATTATTTTATAATGCAATTAAACTGCAATTGAGCAAGTTATAAATCACATGGCTTTATAACATACGGTGCCGAACATACATGTTCCGAATCACCAAATGTTTGGAAAATTGCACCTTAATCTGTGTGAATCTGCAGTAGTAGACATGATACAGGGCGACCACGAACAAAACGCACACCTGTCTTTGAAGAGGAGTCATTTAGTTGAGTAGATGAAACTCGTGGTACAAGCACGCGAACCATTGCCCGTGATATAGCAGCATCTCAATCCAGTGTGTGGCGCACATAATACACAGGAAGCCCCATTTACATCTTTATCATATCTGACGGCTCCAGTCATTGCGGTCTGAGGATTATCCTCAACTTGTGGAATTCGCGCGCTGGTAATGGACCAAATGCAATGAGAACCCGTCGTTTCTCACTTCATTTCTGTTCACGTATGAAGCCTCTTTCTCTCGTGAAGGGAAACTTTAATCAACACAATATTCATGCGCGGAGCCACAACAACCCACTGATGTATATATATGCGACAACCTGCTGTCCAACAATGGTTCTTAGTGAACGTATGGGTGGGTATTATTGCTGATTACTTAATCGGACCATACCTCTTACCAATCCCCCTCGTTAGCCGGAAATATAGCACTTTTCTGGAGGAGGTACAGCCGAAATAGGTGGACATTGTTCCAATGTCTGTTCGAGACATTGTGTTGATTTAAGATCCCTATCACGAGAGAAAGAGGTCCCAACTACAGCGCTCATGAACAGCGCCCAAAAGCGTCAAGTTTGCGTTTCCGGGCATGCATTCCTATGTGATTCTTTTCTGTTTTTGAGTTTTCTACCTCCTATAAATATTTGTACCTGGAGTTTTTAAACTCCGGCAGCACTACTGATAATTCAGTAGAGATTCCTAAAAGTGAAGCTAACATGGCGACAGCCAGACCAAAATGAGTAAAACTTGCCAAAAGACTCAACAAAACTACAATTTAATCTTAGCCAAAAAAAAAAGATTTTTGAAAAAACATTTATAATTCGAATAAGACCGTTACAGCTCGAAACGAAACGAAACAAAACAGAACAAAATTTTCGGAAACATACAAGAGTTGGAAATCGAAATACACACAAATACATTCTAGGTTCTCCATGTCCGAGAGCAATATACATCAGCATATGTTCTTCTTCCGAGACAAAGACGATGAGTCATTTGTCACGCGCGGCTCTGGCGCACGGCTTGACTTTACTTCAGAGATTTCTTCCTGGTGGTTGTGGTTTTCTATTTTTCGGAATGTGGTGAGCCCTGTCCTGCAGGCAGTTCAATAACATGTAGACTCGTTGGCAAGAACGGAATGAATTCCAGACTTTTGGCCTCCGTTCAAAAATTAATTTAATATCACGGACCACACATGACAGTCCTATCAGATATTAAAATGATAAAATCCAATTGGTTAGATAAAATGTTGCCATCTTGATTTAAAACAATCACAGGCTAACATACGTTAACGATCATATCCAATCAAGAGAAAATAAATATAAATTTAAAAAAAACAATATCAAAGATAGGAAAATTATAAAAGGAAAATTTTAAGAATTAAAGTTTCGAAAGCAAAAATATAAATAAAAAACACATCTAACTGCGTACCTAGCACTAGTCATAACAAAGAAACGAAAATTCAAGAGAAGGGGTAGCGGTAGAGATACATGTTAATTACAGTACATGAAAAATATTTACTTTACATACACTATATTTACAGGCATTATATACACTATATTTACAGGCGGTTTTCAGGTTTCTGCCTCAAAGAAAATCAATGAAGAAAAATTTACTAAATTCTACCTCAAAGAAAATCATCAATTTCGTCAATGAAGCAGTTTCTACTGCTTCATTCACAGAAGTTTCATCGGCTTCAAAGTCTACAGGGTCATCAGTCTCCGCCTCCAGGTAATTATTGAAATCTGCAGGTGTCATGGAGGGCAGACAGTCGATATGAATTCGAGATGCGATGTTGTGCCTCGATCCTATCGATTGGCGGATCCCAGAGAGATGCTCTACGTTTAGGTCCCGTGATACACGAATTACATAATAGACACAAAGTTTCCTCTTGAGATTCAAATATTTTTTGGAGCAGATATTTTTCAGAACCTTGTCGTTCCTAGGGTCCCAACTCCCCAGGGCACCGACGATGATTGCCACTACCTTCATATGCTAATATTTATGGTTAAGGATTGCATCAAGGTTGCACAATTTTTGCTTTTTTTCCCGTTGCCTCTGCTCAAAGGCGAGTTTATCCTTTTGTAAGGTATACACAAGATTCGATTCACAAGAATCGAACTTTTGAGTGAATTAAAGAAGCTGCTTCAGATATGCTAATTTTGGCATACGCGCTTAGTATAAATACCACGCAGCGTCATTAATGGAAAAAAGGGAGTTGTTGTTAAGGTTGAAAAGGTGTTATCCTGCGCTAGTGCTTTACGGGCTAGAAGTTTACGTGGCAGTACTGCTGGTTTGACTTACTGTTCGTGAGTATAAAAATATATTGTTCTTAAAAAGCTGTATTTACATTCCGTACAAGTAGTACGCATGCTTATTGCTGTAAAAGCCAATTATATGTGCAGCGAATTCAATAAACATTATTTCATGTATAAACTGTGTTTGTATATAATTCAAATAGAGAGCCACTTCAAATTATATACACCCAAGTCTGGGTAGAAGTGAGTATAGATTCTCTATACTGGCGCCCGAAAAATATATATACCCTGGTAGTTAGCGTTAAATTTGTAACGAAGAACATAATTGAAATTAAAAACTGTGTACTGTGTACGTATATTGATAAAATTGTTGCAAGTACTTATATACTATTTAAAAAATGAGTGTTGTAGAACAAAATCCTGCTGGAAATTTTCCTCGGGTAATTATGGTTCAGCAAATTGCGCCATTCGAAGCCACCTTCAATGGCGGCCCCTCAAGCCAATTCCTAAAGAAAATTGAGCATTACTTTCAGCAACAATGCACCCCAGAGGGGGATAAACTTAAAATTGCTCTAGCCGCTTTAAGAGGTAGTGCATATCAGTGGTACACGTGTATGAAAAGCAGTAATCTGATTTTTGACTATTTGTCATTCAAGAAACAGTTTCTTAGCGTTTTTCCAAAGACCTTTAATCAAAGTGAAATTGAAGCGGAAATTTATTCGCTAAGGCAACGTGAAGGTCAGTCTGCGTTAGATTTTGCTACGGAAAAGATTTCCAAGTGTGAGGAATATTTAGAAGAGTTGACGGAAGCGATAATCTTAAAAATAGTTATCCAACGTTTGAAGCCAAGTGTTCAAGATTTTTTAGATAATCAAACAATTACAAGCAAGGTTACCCTCCTTCAAGCTTTAGCTAAGTATGACAATAGACATTTCTTCGCTACCCCTCACCGTCATTCAGGTACGAGAAGTTTTATACAGCCGCGCCAAAATTTTTCGCGAGTTTCAAACCAGCAGCGTAAGCAGTACCGCAGGCAAAATAATAGAAGCGCACGGCGTTATAATGAAATTAGTGCACTTAAAGAAAATAATAGGGAAGCACCTTACTTGCACTGGCAAGTTGATTCACATGATATGGTTCAACCTGTTGAAACTGTGTGGTCAAATGTATTATTTTGTCCGAGCAGTAATCATTATTTTGAGAATAGTGAAAGTCAGGGTATTTTTGTGGCTTATAAAGAAAGTGAGTCTAGCTGGAATAATGCGGTAATTCCAGTACAAATTTCTGAAAATAGGGCCGATACTAATGCTAGTGGTTTAGAAAATAAATCATCGGACACTTCTATTAATGCTATACCTGATATTATTAATGCTATACCTGATATTATTGATGCTATACCTGATATTTTAGATGATATTCACACATCTGTTAATGAAGGAAATTTAGTAGATGACGAAGTATGCGTTACGGAAGTTAGTGAATACTTATTAGTTGACGACAATAAAAATTCTTTAAACGATAGTAGGAACTTGCTAGGTGATGATATTATTTCAAGTTTCCAGCCGAATGGGGATTGTGTAGGCCAGGTTGATAATATGGTTTTAAATAAAGTACATGAAAACCATACTGAGAGTCAGGATGAAAAGTTGACACAGAGTTATACTGTAGGTAGTTTAGCTGATGCTTCGGAAGTTATAGAGAAAGTTTGCAATAAAACGCACGAGTACGAAAAGCTTAATCTTCCTAAAACTGAAGCAGTGTTAAAGAATTTAAATGATAACGATTCTGATATCGCAAGTTTCAAAGAAACTTTTTCGTCAAAAGAGGATAAAACTAAAGTTAAGGGGGATAAAAAACGTGAAAAAGAGCCTTCAGGTTCCAGCATTAAAACTGCTAATACTGAAGTAATTAAGGCGGTAAACAAGAAGTCGTATAAGCACAAATACGAAAAGCAGAGTCAGGTTGTTGAAAAAATAGAATCTGCATTAAAATCTAATGTCTATACTCTAAAAAGTACGGAGAAAGGTAAAGTGTGCACTACAAAAACTCCATCAAAGGAGGAATGCGTCGCTGATAAGGTACACAAGGTTATCAAAAGGAAGAATGACAATTTTAAAGTTCCTTTGCATAAGTACAGGAAACGCAAGATATCAGCCGCCCAGCAAGGTTGGCCTCCTCCCAAGAGACCTCCTGTCCATCGTCAAGCCGGACCAGCGCCTCAGGACCAACGACCTGCTGCACGAAGGATGCCCACACGGTCAACGAATCCCTTTACTAGGACTGCGACCATCAAGAGAGGTTCCACGGATTGGACAGACTGGTGCAAGAAAGTTGCTGAATTCATGAGGAACAAGTCTTGTATCAATTCTCTTATTCTAACTCCCACCCTTTAATAAAATCGAACCAAATTGGTTTGAAGTTCCCCAGTGTATATACTGTGTAAACATTTTGAGGGGAAGTGGTGAGGCACTGAAAAAAAAACGGTATACTGTTGTTTTATAAATTTTTGAAGGGGACATGTAGTGAAAAAAAAATAATACATACTAACTACAGATAACAAACAACTAACATACTAACTTCACAAATCATAACACATGTACATTATAAATTGGGGGAGAGCAGATACAGTCAAGAAATGTCATGCTGTGCAATTGTGTTGTCACTTTTAATTAAAATAGATATTTTAGGGCGCAGTTGGCCAACCCAGTATCCGCAACTCTGCAAATCCACTGTGTAATGGTGTCACCTGGACCCTTCGGGGTTAGTTTTGTAAAATGGTAGTGGCGTTTTTCCCCCACACAACGTGTGGAAGGTTTTTTGGCTTTGCCACCCATTATGTAAAAAGTCAGACCAGCACGCGTTTTCAATTAGTTAACTGAAGCCGTTCAGACCTCAGTTACCTAATTTTTTTTTTCGAGGGAGGCCAGTGTAAGGTATACACAAGATTCGATTCACAAGAATCGAACTTTTGAGTGAATTAAAGAAGCTGCTTCAGATATGCTAATTTTGGCATACGCGCTTAGTATAAATACCACGCAGCGTCATTAATGGAAAAAAGGGAGTTGTTGTTAAGGTTGAAAAGGTGTTATCCTGCGCTAGTGCTTTACGGGCTAGAAGTTTACGTGGCAGTACTGCTGGTTTGACTTACTGTTCGTGAGTATAAAAATATATTGTTCTTAAAAAGCTGTATTTACATTCCGTACAAGTAGTACGCATGCTTATTGCTGTAAAAGCCAATTATATGTGCAGCGAATTCAATAAACATTATTTCATGTATAAACTGTGTTTGTATATAATTCAAATAGAGAGCCACTTCAAATTATATACACCCAAGTCTGGGTAGAAGTGAGCATAGACTCTCTATACTTTTCAAACGGAATGGAGACGTCTAGAATCATAGCTTTATCACCAAGGGTGATCACAAGGTCGGGCATGAGTAATTGACCAGCAAGGGTTTAGTTCTCAATGAGAATGCTCTACTGATCCTCAACCGCTTATTTTACATGGCTGACAACTGCATCATGGCGTTTGCGGATTAGCGCCATGTACTTGAGGCAAAGATTCAACACATAATGGAGAGTTTCGTCGTAAACTCCACATTTCCTGCACTTGCGATCGACGTCCTGAACACCTTTTCTGTA
This sequence comes from Dolomedes plantarius, assembly GCA_907164885.2. Lineage (NCBI taxonomy): Eukaryota > Metazoa > Arthropoda > Arachnida > Araneae > Dolomedidae > Dolomedes > Dolomedes plantarius. Next base: position 58,962,401 of record OU015496.1, on the reverse strand, counting down.
GGCATTTAACGGAACAAAACCGAGATGCGCCCAGTGAATGAACCGCCGGTCGACAATTCGACAGAAGGCACCCGTTTGATGGAAATTGGTGGAAGCTTTTGCAGTGGAGTATACAAGGAAGGTTTTACACTGGTGTTTCAAGCTTTTTAGGTCGGCACTGAACTTATTTATAATAGTCTACCTGAGGGTTTTGAAACTTTCATCTCTCAAGTTCCTAGTATCATTCAGGAACGGTGAAGCGGATTTGTCACTGTGGATATCCCAAGAGATCTCCAGTCGCTCAGAGGCAATCCTGGCTTTCGATCAGATGCTCTAGATGTGGATTAAACGATGGAAGAGGAGTTTTTGTTGAGAAGGCGAGAGATCATCAGGGCTAGCGGTTTGACTAATCCGAAGTGCAACAAGATTTTCGAGGTCAGACCACACAGGAACTTTATTCTGTTGGTTGAGTGAGGTAAGGAATTTGAATGTGCTGTTAACATCTGCAATGTCCGCGTCAGCGGCAGACAGCGAAACCCCAAACAGTCCGTCCTTTGGGTTACCATAGATGTATGCATTAGACTCGTTGGGAGGAAGATTCAACGTATCTTTAATAAGCGGTCTAATGGTTTTATCAATTAACTGCCAGTCTTTCTTCCTGAACTGAACAGTCCACTGTACATTACTGTTTGAAGGTAGGAAGAATGATTTCAAGTCGTAAATTCGCTGCCAAGGAGTGAGGCTTGATGTCTAGAGTTCTTCAGCAGTATTCTTAAATTAGTTCAGACACTTACTATCAGGCACAATTGAAAACTCAGAGGCTTTCCCGAAGAATCGCGCCTGATACCCATCCTCGAGGTGACGAATGAGTTGTCCGTTGATGTTGCAAGACGTGGGGCTAGATCCCATCGGTGAAGGGCAAAGAAGCAGAGTAATACATTTAGAAGGATTCAGAATAAGCCAGACCTGATTAGCGACTGTACAGGCAGTATCGAGATTGTCTTGAAGATCTTGGGTCGAATCCGCAAGCAGGAAAAATGTCATCACGCCAGGACCTTGAAAGTGGAAACTTCGTCCTGGAGGGCCCGTAGGACGGGATCAATGGCAAAGTTAAGGAGTATGCCACTAATCTGTCAACCCTGACGGACCCTACAAGTGATAGAAACAGGGTAAGAAATTTCACAGGCCGTCATGAAGAAGTCTTAACTGTCGGTGTAGAGGTCTGGAATAAGTTTTAGGAAGGCTTTCCCTACCTCAGCCTCAGCTACAGCAGAAACGATCACCTCATGCGGAGCAGTCCCAAAAGCGTTTGAAATGTCTAGAGAGACAAGGCACAATTCATTTCGATGGGTACGGGCATTTTGTATCTTATGGTTTAAAATAAAATTATTTTCAAAGGCCCCCCGTCCTATCTGAGGAAACATTTCTTGCTGGGACTAAGGACAGAGTAATCTTCAATCCACGTGTTAATTCGACTGGCCAGGCAGCCAGTTAATAGCTTTGTGATGGTACGGCCCAGCTCAATCGGCCTGCTATCGAAGGGGTTAGAAGGATTTTCACATTTAAGGATAAGAATTGGTCTGGAAGTGTTCCAGGAGTCGGGGATGCGCTCATCTTTGAGGCAGTTGTTAGAGATTATAGCAAACACCTTAGACTCAGGATCAAGGATGGTGAAAGACGTCTGCGGGTGGAGAATATGTGCCAGGCAAATAGTAGTGGTCTGCGACTTCGTTGGTAGGTAACTGACACCACTGATCATTCAGGATAAGAATCTGCCGGACCACATTTCTTCTGTTCCTCCTGTAAAGTTGTTGCATAGATCGTTGGTCCCGTGGAAATGTTTGGCGGTTGACAGTAGGGCCATCATGCGTTTCAGGGAGACGGACATGTTTCTCAGCGAACGCTATTTATTCTTCCAGAAGGTTATCAAATTGTGGCCAAACAGCGACAATGCCAGGAAGAGCCAGGATAAACCTGAATGGAATGATGAACTCAGCAGAGGGTGATGGAGCGTAGGGGCCTCTGAAGTGTTGATTGCCGCAATCTCGCCGTCAGTCGACTATGATGCGAATAATTGTATTTCGTCAAAGTCGATATCAGCCTGAGATTGAGAAAATGTAGGACAAGGGTGTGTAAACTGCGGCCCGCTGGCCGCATGCGGCGCGACACACTATATTTTGTGGCCCGCACATGGTATAAAAATATAAATCATTCCTATGTTGATGTTGTTTTTCACCATTTTTCTAATCCTAATTCAATTAAAATTAATTTAAAATCATATTTATTTGCAAAAGTTGTTATAATTTCATCAAATAATAATTTTTTTATAATTACATTAGTTTTATAATTAATGTCTTCCTTTTACCGATATTTGGATAATTCTTGAATCGATTGTTATAAAGCCATTCAATTTATGCGACCCGTCTGCCTTCAAACAATTTACCATGTAACCCAGATGCTGCGAAAGGTTAAACACCCCTTGTGTAGGAATAACAGATCCACTAGTGGGAGGGGACAGACCAGGACTTGGGCTAGGCCAAGCGACTGACTGTTAGGCTGCAGGACAGATGCAATGGCTTCAAGCTTACGTTCAGCCGCATCTCTTTTAGGAACATAATTGTGGTTTTTCATACGTGTACCAGAAGGGCAGCAAAAGCTGCATAGGAGACATCTGTATCGGAAATCAGCGTTATGACGCTGGATATCTAATTTAACGATCCCCTGCAGGCATCGACGTTTTGAGATTGTCCAATGGACCCGTTGCAGATCCTGCTCCAATGGTACACCACCAGGTTGTGATGATTGTGGTTGGTTCCAAGGCGGCGAATCAGGGAGACACGGAAACCAGTCCATTCTTTGCTTACAAAATCCATTGAGCAACCAGTTTCAGTACAATGCAGGTGCTCGAGAATTAAAAAATACAAGATGGCCCCCAATCATGGTCACAACTGTTGTGTGACGGTTACTAGAGAGTGGAGAACGCGTACCAAAAATGGGCCAAAACAAGGTAGGACCAAAGATGAAGCAGCATCAGCATTTTGTGAATCAATTGGTGGGGTATTGCGAGGAATAGACTAGGTGGTTTGTTTTCGGATTGGAAGTCACACTTGGAGACCTCTGTCCTGACTCGCAGAGAAATTCCACGCAAGGAACTGGTAGACGATAGTGAGTGCCGAATAATTTACCAGGGGGATGCGTGTCCAGATAGAGATAACGGCAATGGACTCAGCCTTGGAACCAAGGTTGAAGCAGGTTGGATAATGGGAGAGTCAGGTTGTAGAATCTCCGTCTGGGATGGAAGGACACTGCTAAGAGCTGTCACCGAGGGCGTTGAGGAGTCATATAGAGAGATTTCAACGGAGAAGTGAAACTCTCTTTCACCAGTTGTAGACATAGTCGGTGAGGAGGTAGATGTGCCAGGAATAAGGTCTGGGTCTGTCAGCCTAGCCAGTAGTAAAAGGTCGGCGTACCCAGGAGGTGATGGGCAGTAGGGAGGGGGGCGAAGTAGTGTACTGCGATGACGCAACACCGGGAGATTCGTGCTAGGAACCGATGGATCACAAGTCACGCATGTAGCCGATTCAGGCACGCGAGGGGACATTTCCGTCACAAAAGTGATCTTAAGAATGGGAATGAGCATGTTTCGTAAGGGCCTTGCCGGATGGAAACTTCAGGAAACACACATTGCATTCAAAGGCATGAGACTTGAACTCGATTTGCTTGATAAAGTAGAGGGTACCACCTTTCAGATAAGTATGCCGGTAAAATTGTCCCACAATCGGTTTACTGCAGTGGAGACACCATCACAATACAGATAGAGTGTAAAGGTAGTGGCATCGTTCTACTTCTGAAAACTAGTGAGTGGAAAGAGATATGTTTGCTTTATTCATTGTCTTATACGGAAAGATTTTGAAGCAAACTTCCTCAGTACACCTAAGCAAATGAGCACTTGTATCCATGCATGATGATCTCTCGCCCCCAGAGAAGTCGATTTTTGTAACTTGGTGACAGCAAGGGACAACCGGAAATACACAGATTCAAACCGAGAGGTCAGACGTGTAACGGGAAAATCTCGAGAACCGGGGTTTGATAGGAGCTGTAGGAGGTACATTATCGCGAGAAGTTTGTCCAAGATTGACAGGGCAGGAAGAGGTCACGTCAGTGTCAGCCAGTGGAGTCAAAGTTACAGGTAAACGGAGTACAAGCGGTACAGCAATATGACCTTTGTTCCCAAAAGATTTCAGGGTTACTTTAAAGGCGGTTTACCCGTTTTAGAAGTGGTTAGTTATTAACCCAATCAACTAATACTTAGGAGTAAAAGAATGTCCGAAAATAGTGGTATTCAATATATCATTAAAAACTTACATAAATTGTCAAAATCGTCTTTGATTTGGTTTGGTTCAGAGCGCTACGGTCATGTTTTCTACACGGGGGCTAATTAGAACGGGACCTACAGCTTAAAGCCAATTCCGAATAGCTAAAAACACCCATTCGAATAGTGGGACTCGAACCCACAGACTCTGCTACCGAAAGCCAGCGCCCTAGTCACTCGGCCATCGTCCTGCCAGGAATGTTGGCAAATAATCTGAAGTTTTGTTATACCCCAAGCATAATATACTCAGGTCTATCTAGATGGGATGACAATGATACGTCTTAGTTCATGGTTTTCGGGGAAGAATTCTTTAAGAACATTGTGTACTCCAGTAGATAAAGTGTTAGGTAAATGATTACAAAGAGGAGTATGGCAATTATAGGAGACAAGATCATAATAATTGTTGCTTAAGAATGGCAGTTTATTCCTTCTGGAAATATTGATGAAAGGGAAGCAAGACCAGTTTTTAGTGAGATTGCCTGGGTAGGAGGATCGAGGCACAAATTCAAAGTCACTGGTCAGGGGGGGCATGGCCATTGTAAAATTCTTACGGAGCTGGAGCAGGTGAAACCACGTAATACTCAAAACGGATCGAAATGTCCATGTAGGTCTAACTTACGAAAATCCAAAAGTCATCAAGGAGCTCAGGGGAGCATGAGAAGCGGAATATGATAATTAGTACATTCAGTTTCAAATAGAGAAGATAATACTAGAGGTAAAGTAAAAATATAAGTGGGAGGAGTTTAAGAAAAAAAGACTGTCTATAAAACGTGTTAGCAAAATGTCCAGGAATGGAAATCGAAAGTATCCCGCAAACTAGAGATCCGGCAGGTGTTTTAGTATTTCACTATTTCCCAAGCGCTTATGGCTTATGGCTAACTCGATATCAAGGTGGGATAAAGACTCTCCTCCATCCGTTGCAACGAAACTTCGAAGAATATTCCTATAGTTGGTAGGCAAAGTGGAGTCACAAGTTGAAACTCACAGTTGAGGGTGGCCTGTAAAAAGTCTTACGGGGCGAGAGAGCTTTCGTACCTCAGGTGTCTTTCCAAATCCCTTAGCCCACAGAGGTCTCTGGGTCCCACGAGAGATATTATTAGACTGCAAAAATGAAGTAGGACAAGGAACGGTATTATAAAGTTCGCGGATTGCCTTGGTATATTGAGTTTAATTCCAGAAAGTAAGTTAATTATAGTCACGATACACATTCTGAGTCAGTAAAAAATATATAAAAATAGGCATTCTTCATATAAATAAAATTTAAATATAAAAGAAAAATTTAAAATAAAAGGAAACTAATTTTTAAGTGATGGAATTTATTTTTAAAAAAATGTCGTCACCGGGAAATGAAGTAAAAGGTGAAGTAAAAGGAAGTATGTTATTCACATTGAGATAATTGTGAAGTACTTGTGGTAAAGTAAAAATTCAAGTGGGAGGAGTTTTAGAATATAATTAATTTACTAAGGTGAGAGAAATAATGTTCGCTCTTAAGGAGGCACGCACGTGGGCGTTTACGGTTAGCACGAAGTGAAAAAGTCGTAATCCGGGTACTCCATAATAATCCCATTGTGAATACGTGGAATATATTCGTTAAAAGCGTTTAGAAAGTTTACAAAAAGGGAATACACGTTAGTCGAAACTATAAAAGGCACAGGGATGTCTGAAAAAATGTTGGGTGAATTATCTCCGAAAAACTACTAGATATAGGCAATCGAGCAAGTCAATACTAGAAACGAGTCAGAAAAATTCCCCGGTATTGCCAAGAGCTTGTCGAAACCTACTATGTAAGCACCGCAGGGTTTTTGCGCAGGTTGGATAGGTGGCGGAAGTCATGGAGAAATCAATGAGGACATGATTGGTGTTAAAACAGGTCACGATTGATGCAAACAGGAGAAGGGAGACTTTGTCGAAAAAGAATTCCAGGCAAGTAAGGGCACTGTGGCAGTAGGTATAGATGACCTAAGAGCCGGGACACTTACGCTTATGATCTTCGCCAACAAGCCAGAAGCGTCGACAGACGATTATTTAAAATATCCCGTGACTCCACACGAGACCATATCGAAGTGCGGGAGGGAATTTTTCAAGAGTTCAAGCTCGGAGGATTCCATTCGAGTCCAACTGCCGGGATCCGCGCTCAAGACTCGTCGTCGTCCACCGACTTTTATATATATAGTGTTGACGACCTCCGGCAGCTTTGAATAACTTTTCTGTCCGTTCAGTTCTGGTGAGGTGATGGTAATTATTTCTCGCAGTGTCAGGTCACCAGAAATAATTGTTGAAATACGCTTCTCTCTCGGATGCCACTTCCAGACTCCTCCAATCACATAAGAGAGTGGTACAGTTTTTGCGCTTGCTCAATTGGGTGGTAAGTCCTGGACACCGGTAACACTAGCCCCAAAACAAAGGAAAAGTTGCTCCAAGAGCAAGGAAAAAGACAGTTAAAAAATATCACCTATACTAGACCTGCTCGGAAGCTTTGCAGGAACGTTGAAAGACCTTAGACTAATGTGTCTAAGCAAAAAATTACCTACTCGTTAATGTCTTTAAAAGTTTTTTTTTATATTTTCTTAAAGGCTGAAACAACTCTATCTTCGTTATATAAAAATAAATTCGTTAGTAATATATTTATTTAAATTTCTAAACGTACTTTTTGTATGTCATCTATTTGAAATTAATTATTTCCCAAACATCTAAATAATTCTCTTCTTGGGACAGAATTTGCTTCACACAAATTTTCATTCAATTTTGGTGAATTTAACAAAATTTAAAAATGCATAATTAAGTACAAAATACGGATGTAGGGATCAAAAAATGGAAATATTTACTATTTCCATTAAAATTTTTATTAATAAACTGTTGGCCTAACATTGATTTGTAAAACAGCACGAATTTGACATGGGGGAGAGTGATGTATGTTCCATATGCAAGATATCTGATTCGAGGTACTTTTAATTCTTCTAGTATATATCTCCTAACTGTTCCAATGTAGCTGGAGGGGGGGCAGGTGAGATCGTATCTTTGTGTTCAAATGCTCCAACAATTTTTCAATAACGTTAAGGTCAGGAGACTGAAGTGACCAGGATAGAAACTGTAAGACCTCGTTTTGCTTCTTATGTTTTTGAAATCTCGTATGGTCTGTTCAGTGCACGATGTATTATCTTCTTGGAAACTGGGACGGTCATTAATGGCTAAAGCCTGCACCACAGGATTCATATGATCCGCCAGAATAGTTTCGTACACTTCCGATAACAAAGGATGCAATATAGAGCAATTGTGAATCCTAGGAAATACCAAAAGATAGCACCACACAACAACAGAAACACCACAATAATCCTTGCAATGGGCTCCAATCAGTCAGACCTGTATACTTCGGTAAATATTTGTTAAACGCATACTCTACCAGTGGCAGAAAACAGAGTGAAGCTCAGTTCGGCTGATTAGGTCACACATTACCAATCATTTGAATTCTGGATTTTTGTGTTTTTGCCACCATCTCATATGTTTTCTTGTATTGGCGTCAATAATGAGTCTTTTATGGACTGCAACATGACCAAGAATACCAGCTTTATGCAACTACATACGAACTGGCTTTAAAAAACAGGATCATCAAGTGTTGTACTTACTATTATTTGCTACAGTGTATTCTTTCGAATTTGTCGTAGAACCGTACCAAGTTGCCTCTTTTTTGTCCAAGCCCCCTTCGAAGGACGCCTACACTTTGTGCGTTTCCGGGAACACCATGTTCCATAGCTTTTTTCTGTGCTTGCTTGTAAGGTGCGTTGAGCCCATACAGTAAGTTGTGTTTGTCTTTTCTTTTTCTTCTTGACTAATTGCTTCTTTGGGGGACTCGGGGCCTTGGGATGTCTTTTGGGCTTACCTGCATCCTATTCTGAAAGTTCCCCTTGAGGTAATTGACATGGTTAGGCCCCCTGATGACGTGACCTGTCGATTACCTCTGTCGTTTTATGGTTCAGTTCCGGCTCTTATACAGAATCTTGCCGTTGGTGCGTGGATGCCTGCTTGATTTCTGCTTGTTTTTTGTCTATTTTAGTATAATTTTTATCTATTTCTGTTGGATTATTTATTTGCTACAGTGTATTCTTCCGAATTTGTCGTAGAACCGTACCAAGTTGCCTCTTTATGTCCAAGCCCCCTTCGAGGGACGCCTACACTTTGTGCGTTTCCGGGAACACCATGTTCATTTTTCTACTATGTCAAAATCTCTGATGGTTTATTTCACGATACACCGACGATTTTTCTGCCTTTTTTGTCATTGGAGCAAAAAAAAATTATCATGTTATTGTAAGTCACCCATATTCAACATTTTACATATATATTCTCCAACAGGTTAATTTACATTGACTGCACAACCACTGTTGGATAACTGATACTATATTGTATACTTTTGTTCGCCTATGACGTCATTGTTGTGGAGCATAGTTTTTTTAAACTGACTTTATTATTATTTGATAACTTCTGTATATCAACGGTAGGCAAAAATCTTTCCCATGAAGCAATATTATTCTGAAACTGAAAATCCTCATTCATTCATCGTGTCCTGCAGAAATGAATTTACACTGTGGATCTAATTTGAAATTCAGTTTTTCTGTCTGGAGATTATAATTTTTATCCAACCCTCCCTTGCCAATTTATTGCTGCTCGAGAATACTTTATTTAATATTCATAGAAATAATACGGTTATTACACATAAATTTAATGCTCACAATTCCTGCATACATTAACATATTCTTCTAAAAGCAGAAAGAGTTCTTTAGAGAACTGTCACATTTTAACAATATGACTTTTTTTTCTGCCCTTGCATATAAACTAACAGATCAAACACTGCCTTAATATATGTACACTTATTAGACTGAAACACCTTTGGGAAATTTAGAACACTGCTTAACTGTATCATAATTACGTGAGGGATTCGGTTGTGTACTGATAATATTGCGTCACACAATAGATGTGTGATCGTGAATTTCAATAGTTCAGCCATTAATGTTAATTTAACTGATAATATTTGTGTCATTGTCGATAAATATACAGTTAAATTTTACAAAAAAAGATATAGTTTTTATTGGTTTCAAAAATATTAGGTCTTGTGAATAATTAAACATAAACCGAAGTGATACCCTGCATTATTCAGTCTATTTCATTTGCTTGAACTTTCGTAACTTCTCACCTATATCAGATGACTTTTTGCTGTTACAAAGGCGTTTTTAATTCGAATGCAAAAGGCAGTTATGTGAAAGTTTCTATGAACTTAGTATTAGCTGTAGTATTAGCTAATACTAAGTTCTAGCTTAGTATTAGCTGTACAGAAACTTTTAATTTCCGCTGGTGCTTCACTTCTTACAAACACAGGATATTTACAGCGTGTATCGCATATAGCACTATATTTCTTCAACAGCTACTGTATGCATTCGCGGACATGACAAAGACGTTATTTGTGGAGTTATAATTTGTTAATCATCCAAAGAATTAAAGATGTATTTATTTTCACTTCATCATTAACCTTCCAGGAGTCTCTCTCTATTCCAACGTGAAAGGTCGCGTGTATTTCTCAGATACGTTATTCGAAAATATAAATTTTTATTTGTTTAATTAGTGAAAGTATGTTGTAATTAGTTAAGAGTGAATAAATACGCTTTATTTAAACAAATGTTATTTAAATTACAAGACTATTCCTTTATTTAAAGAAACAGAAACAACGTAAATATAAATCATGAAAAAAATGTAAAATGACCAAAGAATTGTTGAAATGATGTGAAAATAAAATAAAGTAAATTCAGGATAACCTTTCTGAATTATTTAAATTTGTAATATAAAGGTATAAAATTATATAAAAGAAAAATAACTTAGATAAAAAAAGGAAGGAATTAGACTTTATGGTCCTTGAATAGCACCGCTGCAGTCTGGGCAAATGTGTTTAGAGTGTTCCAAACATATAAATTTCTTGCAAATCTCACAGCTAAACCTCGTGATCCGAGTGTGCTTGTCCGTTTGGCAGGGCTAGCATCTTTTTTTTTCCCTGACGTTGCTTCTTCCACTTCTTCAACGCCTAGTTCTGCTCTTCTTTTCAACATTGCTTGCTTTACAGAGAGGTAGGTGCTCTTAGGTCAACGTTTTCTTTCACAAGGGCCCATTAAAAGTAATTAGTCGCAAAAGTTACAACCAAAATGTTTAATAATAAAACAATAAAGATTTCTTATAAAAAAAACAGATATAATGAAAACTTACATGAGCAGTCGCGCTTGTATCTAAAATACAAATGGCGGATATGTGGCCCAATATTACCGCCTCTAAATTCAGACTATGACTAAAAGTATGTCTAAGTGAGCTGGTAGAATAGCCAAGTGTAGGCTTTCGTAGCGCTCTCTGGTATAAAAATATAAAACCAAATTCATCTCGAGTGCATCTCCCCATACGCGCGATTGTTGTAAGGTTAAGCTATTTATATTTGCTCATGATTGAGGTGGCATCTGGTAAATCGGACTTCGACCCTTGTGCTACCATTATAAACCGCAGCCGCACCCCTCAGCACGCTAGCCTTATTAGATCGTCGTCTAGACTACTTCCCGCCAGGGGGCATTAGAAACAACGACAACAACTTTGCTCGAGTGGTTGGTTTATGATAGGAAAATAAAATAAAAATGGGATACGACTTGATTGGGTGTGTAGCTCTCACAAGTATTAAATGAAAAATGCAGTTTCTAGGGTTAACATACAATTATTGAGGAAATAAAATTAAACTCATTTCGATAAAAATAGCGGTATCAAATATTTAAGTTTTCAAACAGTATTACAAATTTATCGGTACTTTGCCTCAAATATCGGTATTTTTTTTTAAATTATGGCATGCTGACTCAGAACTAAATTAAAAGAAATATTGAAAATCTTATATATTGGTTTTCAATGCGGTTTTGAGAAAAGACTATCATGTAAATATCGATTTTTTCCTTTGTAGTGTAAATTATTGTGGATAAATTATAGAGAGGCAAGCTTAAATTTAAACGAATAGATGGACACACGTTTTTAGAGATTTTCTTTTGAATAGGATTTATATCCACTTTGAAACACATATTTTCACCAGTTTAAAAATCAAATTTTGCAATGAATTCTTTCTATTTTAAAATAAAAAATAATACTTTGCTGAAATGAGTAGATAAAACAAGTAATTTTACAGCATTTTAAATAAAAATAAAGACTTATTTAAGATAATTTAAAATTTTTGAAAATTTCAAAGGAAACTTATTTATGAAATAAATGCGAGTTATTTTTTTCCGTATAATTTCTGACAACCTCTGAAAATATTTTCTTAAAAATAGTTTTCAAGGTAGGCAAATATGTGTAAGTGCTAATTTTGTGCTAAAACGTTACTTTTAAAAATGAAGTTTTTTTAGCAAATGCTTTTTATACATCTGAAAACTCCTCCTTTTTACTGAACTTTGATCAAATCTAATTATACAGAATCAACAATAAACGCCCTTTATTTTTATCGCCTCAATGCTCCCGCCAAAGTAATTTATAGGAGAAAGGAAACACAAATTAAATATTATATTAAACTGATTATTAAACTCCTACTCATGCATATTACTCAGAATTCAATTTTCAGCAGATAGTGCATTCTATATTTTACAGAAACATAGGAAATTCAATATAATTCCCGAAATTTATAGTCTAAATTAAATTCTAGAAGCTAACGTTCTCATTTTCTATAAACGCACACATAATTTAATTTTTGATGCACATTTGTTTTTTATAGCTTCTGTACGACACACGATGTTAAGTTAACATTCATTTTTTTTCAGGTTTGCAATATTTTATTTATTTTACTTTTCCCTCCCTCTGTCACCGCCTTAAATGAGACATTATATCTCTATATTCCAGGGGTGGTTTAAGATAAACAGTGTTCGTTAAATGGAAAATAAAAATTAACTCGGATAAGTGCATTGCCACTATGTTCCCCCATAAATGCGATAGAACCTATGCTAATTGCAATATTAAAGTTGATTCCGCCATTATCCTCTGGTCAAACACTGTTGAATATCTAGGGTTACCCTTGATAAAAAACTCACTTGGAAACAACATACCATTAATCATCGTAATAAATTTCGCAATGCTAAATGACAACTTTACCCCTTAATTGCCCTAAATAGTAAATTGAACTTTAGTAACAAAATGCTCATTTATAAATATTTCTTAAGACCCTTACTTAAGTATGCTGGACACGTTTGGCTGCAGCGGATTCCAACATTAAAATTCTGGCTGTTGCTCAAAACATGACTATTCGGCAAATCAATAACTCCCCATAGTATTTGCGCAATGTACACATTTATGGGGAGATAAATTTCCCCACTATTCAAAATTATCTTCAAAATCTTGCTATTAACTTCCATAAAAATTTAAAAAATGATCTTATTAAAAATCTTGCCGATTACGATTCTGCTGACCCAGCTAACAAGAAACGGCCCTGTGCCATTTTTGTTCGTAACTGTCCATTGTTTGTTCTGTTCTTTGTTCGGTCAGTCTCCTCCCCCCCATGCTTTACCTTTACTTGTACTATCAAAGCTTTTTGTTTTCCCCACTTTCTATTTTCCATCCTACTTTCGCTTTTTACTGATTACTGAAGTTTTATGTATCGCTATATCATCCTACAGTAGAGGGCCCGGCCCATGTACTGCAGTTCGCACCACTCTTCGTGAAGCTCCTGAAGTAAACAGTGTTAAGAATCATCTGGGAATGTCTACATGCTGAGAAGACCCAACAATAGAAAAAAGTTATATTTCATGTGAAAGAAATTTTAATCGTTGTTTTTTAACGAGGTTTTCTCCATTTATTAGCTCAATAAACATTTCTAAATTCTTGAATATATTTTATTAGCTTTAATAATTATTTTTCTTGAATCTGTTTTAAAATCTGGCATAAATTGAATCGTTGAAGTACATAGCAATTCATTTAAATTTTTGATTTCTCAACAATGACCACTGTTTATCTTTTATCAAGCTAAATGTCGAACACAAGCATTCACTGCTATATACTCTACTAAAAATGGTGGATATTTGACACGTCGATAGTTTTAATTTTTAGGGGAAAGAGCTAAAGAGAAGGGGAAAAGAGTGAAGGAGAAGGGGAAAGAGCTAAAGAAAGGGCTAAAGAGCCACATGCGGCTCGTTAGCCGCAGTTTGGCTACCTCTGGTATACACTCTTTATTGATTCCTTTTCTTTGTCTCACAAGCAGTTTCTGCTCAATTTGTAAGTTAAGCACTACAAAAGTTTGTCTTACGGCATGCTTTTAAAAAATACCCTTTCAATTGCCGAAGCCATACCAGAAGTTTGATTTAAAATATCACCTGGCAAAGTTTTTTTACGGTACTTTGACAGTGTGCTTTCAGGTTATACCATCTATAATAATTACTGAGTGCTCCGATTCGCAGGAAAAACACGCAGTTTCGACTCTATTTGCCAGCGGAGCACCACAAAAGTTTGTCTTGCACCGCATGTCTGTTAAAAAATACCGTTTGCAAGTGCAGTAGTGAGACCTAATATATGATATAAGATATAAGCTGACTAAGTTTTTATACGGTGCTTTGACAGAACGCTTTCAGGTTCCACCAACTAGAATGATTACTATGTTTAATTACTAAGGTTATAAGGAGAATTACTAATGAATAATTCCTAAGGTTAATTAATTAGTTTCGCAGAAAACCTATTGTTCTCTGTTTTATATTATTCTCTGACACCGCATTTGTACAGTCGCGCTAACGGCGAGTCGTATCACGGGGAACGAATGTGTAAACGGTGTGCTCGTCATTTCTCCAATAGTGGCGATCGCTTCGGGAGCGTTTTTCTGGCACGAGTCAAAAGGGCGAATGGCGCCGTGGGGGTCAAAGGGCGAATGCGAACGGGAAGTTGAGACGGGAAATCTTGTTCACAGCAAGAGGCGCGAATGTGAAAACGGTCACTCCCGTCGATGCAGGAATGTGCCGAATGTCTTGCGGGTGGCGCGAAAGCGAATGTGTAAATGCGGCATAACATTTCAACCCTTAAGCGAAGAATGTTAATAAATCATCATAAGTCTATTTTTCTCTCTCCTCGGAAACCAGTAATTGTAGCGCCACTAGTTTCTTCCTCTTTCAGAATTCTTAGCAACCCGAAAATTTTTCATAGATTAATGAATTACTCATCTTGCCATATTCATACTCGAAAGTAAGCTTATTTCTTTCTTTTGAAGTATTTTATGTCAATGAATTGACCACGTGGAAGTACTTAATGTGAAACTCCACTAGTTTAAATCATCCCTTACCAATAACGAAGCAGTTCTGCAAAATATCTTCACAACTCAAACTGTAAGTTATTAATCGAATAACAGGATTCGAATATAACGTCTTAATTATGTAAGTTTATAATACGTGTTCAAGCAGTATGTGATTAATATCCAGGTGAATTTCACATTTTACGTAAATCACGGAATGTGTTGACAAAATGTTTGGATGCAAATTTAGGAGTAATTCAAAATTTGGATACGTATTTATCAAGATTAGAGCCTCTGAATGGAGTTTAAAGGCTCGGATGTTATCTTCAGTATAACAGTTTTCCTTGATTTATTTTCTATTGAACACCTTAGAAAAAAATCAGAAAAGGAAAATAAAATTTAAAAGTTTTTAGATTTGGCGTAAAGAAAAATTCACAAAAGATAG
Organism: Dolomedes plantarius; assembly: GCA_907164885.2. NCBI lineage: Eukaryota > Metazoa > Arthropoda > Arachnida > Araneae > Dolomedidae > Dolomedes > Dolomedes plantarius. The sequence continues at coordinate 58,947,347 of OU015496.1, read as the reverse complement.
TAGTTACTGAAAAGACAATCCATTGTTTTAATCAGGCATAGTAATAAAATAAATAGAAAGTTTTGGTGGGAGATGAATACATTTAAATTTCAACACTGTGGTCGGTCGCCTGAAAAAGAAATCTTTCATTTAAAGAAAACATATATTTTATTGAATATAAAGAATATCACATTATGTAGTTTAAAACCAGAGAAAAATACCATCTGTCTCTTATATGTTGATCTATTACTCAACTTTCAGCAGATAATATATTTTATTTTCATAATAATTCAATTTTGAAAATAATCAAGGTTTGTTAAATCCAACTTTCAATTATATAGAGAAAATAAAAACCGAAATATTTAGTCAAACTATATAAAAATGAAATTTTAGTTTGGAACGAGTTTCATAATTTCTTCGAATTTTTCACAAAACTTTAATTAATGGGTGAAACAACGCTTTATGGGAAGTCTGATGTTATGTGTAATAGTAAAAAAATGTGCATTATCAGTATATCAATCACAAATTATTCTGGAATATCTCTCCATAAATAATATATATATATATATATATATATATACCCAACAAACACAAAGGCATCGGGCCGGGGTCGGAAGGTTCCGGCCAGCCGATTTCACCACTGCCGGGCCGGCGCATTAGGTCAGAATCGTTTCCGTCACGGCTGTGTCCTCTCGCCCGCGACTACTCCGTCGACTGCCGGGCCGCTTCCGGTAGGATTCGAGCCATCGTTCATCCGACTGCGAACCGTTAGGCAGCCGCGATTAAGCCATCGATGCGGACAGATAGCCGGAGCGTAACCGGAGGTTGACGGGCCGGTTACGGGAGCAATAATTGGTGTCGACATACCGTCATCTACCCATCTCGTAAACAGCAATGTGCCGTAGGTCCGGGCATCATGCCAGCATTCTACCAGAATCGGACCGCCGGCAGTTTTTCAAAGTTTTGCGTAGGACCCTTTCGTTTATATGCTTATTTATTTCATTGACGATTAACCTCTGATATCAACCCTTTCACTTTTGTTATTATTATTATTTTTTTTGCCTTCATATTTCTAGTATTCTTTCCAGTTTTGCCTTATGTATTTTTAGGTATTACCAAATACTGATCTTTGTTATTACCTAAAAATTTGCATATGAATCACAAGTTTACTTGTTAGAACAAAACCTCATTTTGTATTAAGATACATTTACCCAAATTTGAAAGTTAAGATAACATTAATACCAACCATTAAAGATAAATCATCTTTCCATTCGATCTAAGGTTCCAGTTTGTTTTTTTTTAAATTTAGAATGAGATTATAGTATGTAAAACAGTACTACTTTAATAATTAACCCAAAAAATGTGTACTTCCCCAGTATAAAATTTATTAACATAATTTGATACATTTATCTTTCAAACCTGAGTAATGTGTAGTGTGTATGATGAAACCCATATTTGTGAGCTTGTGAAAACTTGCTCAGAAGAATTTATTTAAATTATTTTTTGGTGTAGAGTTAATAAATGCTCTACAGATAAGAAAATTATTTTTTGCATAGTTTTGTGAATTAAAGAGTAATTCATTAAATTCTTATAAGTAATTTTTAAAAAATATTTTCTTTTATATTATATTGGATTTTCAATATCCAACACTTGATAGTACTATTTTTGAGAAATAGTACTATGATAGTAATATCTTCTATTGTAATTTTGAGAAATAATTATAGACACACATGTTTTTAAATACAGAAAAGAGCTGGTTTAAAGTAAAAATAGTTTATTTAGAAAGTACATAGCACATTCACACAATTTTTTTCTATATTTTCTACAAAACAGGATCCTTTCGCTGTACCTCTGGCTCCATCTTTACAGCATCTAGGGAAAAAAAAGAAAGAGAAAATCAGTTCATAAATTTATGTAAAAGGAAAATGACTCCCATCCCCTGATATAATTTATGAATCAAAAGAATTTATTTAAATTATTTTTTGATGTAGAGTTAGTAAATGCTCTGCAGATAAGAAAATTATTTTTTGCATAGTTTTGTACATTAAAGGGTAATTTATTGTTGTAAAAATAGTTGATTGTTGAAAGTAGTTGAAAAAATTCATTGTTGATAAAGTAGAATTAAATAAATCCAATTAGGAAATATAAATTCTGAGACAGGGGTTTAAAAAAACTTGATATAAAACAGCACCCAACACATGAGTGCAGTTTTAAATCTGTTGTCATTTTATTGATAACTACTTCCAAGAAGTAAATTCCTACCACATTTTTTTTGTAAAACCAATTACATACTGTGAAAACTACATCATGTAAAAAATATTTACTTGATTAAATAAATATACTAATAGAAAATAGTTATAAAATATTTGTAAAGAGTATTCCCCTTTTCACTAAATTTCTCTCTGTACAGTAGAAAATCCAACCATGTCGATTAATTTGTTATTATAGATATAAATAAAATAGGGTAGATTGCCTTGATAAGAGTACAATAATAAGTTTTTAATGTTGAGCATAATTTCAGCTCAACATTGAAAGCTGAATCAGATACTTGTCTAGAGTGACACCAAAATTTCCTCTTCACTATTGACAATAATGCTGTTGAAAGTAGAGAAACACAAGAATAAAGATTGAATGCTAAGTAAAACATTAGCATACAAAATATTAAATTTCTAAATTTGATTACAACATGCCATAGAGAGCATTAATACAGATGCTGGGTCAGATTTAGAAATTTAAGATTTTATATAGTATTGAATCTTCATTCTTGTGTTTCTTTACTTTCAATGTGAGAGTGATTCTCGATAGTGAAGAGAAAATTTTGTTGTCATTCTAAACAAGTCTCTCAGTCAGCTTTCAATTGTACTCTATCAAGGCATTCTAATCTATTTTATTTATATCTGTAATAACTAATCATTTAATTGACAGGATTTAATGTCGTACTGTACTCAGAAATTTAGTGAAAAGGGTGAATACTCTTTAACTAATCTATTACTATAATAATGAATAAAGTAAACATTTATTATATGATGTAGCTTTCACAGTAATTGGTTTTACAAAAATTGTGGTAGAAAGTAATTTGGGATACTAACTTCTGCATAGTATTTTAATAGAGCATATCTTTTGTTACTTAATTATCAAATTATGGTGGAGATCTGTGTATAAAATATTTTTTATTTGCGAGCAGCTGTTATTAGGATAACCACAGTAAAAAAATATTCAAAATATACTATTTAGATTCAGTAATTACTAAACAATTGTTATGATATATTGTTTGATTAGTCTAGGTTAACCCTTTGAGGCGCGCAATTTTATTATTGTAATTTTTTTTAAAAAAAAGAATGAGGTATAATGGTCCTACAGATAAAACAAATGTGATTAAAAAAATTTAGCAGCCCCCCTTAGGTAGAGGGGGCCGTCCTCACAGTGCGAACGGCGCCCGTGTAGGGCATTTGAGTTCGACCACTAAATTACCTTGTTTTACTCGAGCAAAAGCAAAAATAACTGATCTTATATCGTTATAATAATAATAATTTTACTAAATAATTTTCAACAAACAAAAATTTGAATTTTATTTTTAAAATTTTAAAATTTAAGAAATTTTTCAAAATTTAAAATTCATTGAATTCAAAATATCAAAAATAAGATATGTCAAAAAATATAAAAATATATCAGAAAAATATAAAAATGTCAGAAAAAAGTTTAAAAATGTCAGAAAAATGTGAGAAATATCAGTAAAATATAAAAATTAAAGAAATAAAAAAACCTGAAAAAAACCTGATAAAATCAAAGCTTATTTTGTACAATTTTAAAGATTTAAGTAAACTGTATATGAAACGAATTAAAAAAAGATATTTGCAACAGAATATTTAACTAAAAAAATTAGCAAATAAGAGCGACTGATCTGAAAACAGCAAAAGCAGAATGAGCTATTTTTAAAACGCGCTTTAGCTATTTCCAATACATTCACAAGTGGGAATTTCCAGGAGCCCACCCAGAGCGGTCATGCTTATAATAATTGATTTAAATTCACTTCTGCTGAAGGTGGCCGGTTGCCGTTTGGAAACAATAAGCCAGACATTTTGTCACATCCTGATTAGTTCGGCTTGTGAAATCTCTGACAGAGGCCAACCTTAGCACACAGAATGAATTCAATAGACCACTATCGAATGCAGAAAGGTTGGGAACTGTAGGTGATAGTGCCCAGTACGCACCATTGAAACAGATAACAATACACATGACAATACAAATGATAAAGTCTTCCTTTTCCAAAAACACCCCCAATTTCAGAGGATTATCGACTTTTTAATTCCCTTTTACCCCCAAGAAGCAAGACCAAATCGTCTAGAGGAGAAAACATAAAGACAGCTGTGTTTGTTTTTCCTTTCCGGGGTGAGCCTGTATTTCAATGTCGTAAAGGGGCGGCGTTCTCGCTGTGCGAACACCATTTAAAAGCGCAAAAATAGAAAGAAATAAGAAGTAATTTAAGAAGTAATGATAAGAAGTAATTTAAGAAGTAAGAGTTTTTTAAGAAGTAATGACATGTCAGTATTCGTTGAGGCATGTTTATAAAACCTAGTGGAAAAAATTAAAACATTTTAGGTTTTTAATCCTTAAAATAATTGAAAATAAAACCAAGTATGAAACAGCGTTAACTTGCATTCATTGTGTTCAAATTAAATGAGCAGACAAATGTCTGGTGCTGCCATTTATTATCAGTTTAAAGATGTAAAAGTATTTTACAACATTTAATTGAAAAAAAATTAACATTTTTTAGGTTAAAAAAATTCTAGAAAATGTGTTCGCACAGTGAGGACGGCGCCCCTCAAAGGGTTAATTTGAAAAATGAGGTGGGTAATATTGACTAGCTGTCAATGTTGAGTGAAATGGCATAGATTATATTATAAAGCGTGAAGAAACACTTAGACTTTTTGAACCAAGCTTCTAACCCAAATTTAAGTTTTTAAAAAAATATTTTGCTAATGAGAGTATTTTCACAGATCTTAACAATGGAATAGAAAACCCGTATAGTCAACAAATTCATGGATAAACGATTCAGTTCTAAAAGCAAAAAGCCTGGTTTCTGTATACTGTTGTAACATGATTATTATAAAAGTATACAGAAACCAGGCCTTTTGCTTTTAGGGCTGCATCTTTTATCCATGACTTAGTTGACCATACAGGTGTTATGTTCGATTCTTTAGATCCATGAAAATATTTTCAATTTTAAAAGTTTTATTAAATTTTTTTTTAATTTCTGGTTAGAAGTTCAGTTTGAAAAGTTAAAAGTATTTTATTGCACTTTGTAAAATAATCTATGCCACTGCACTCAACTAGAGAATAAAATTAAGTTTTAGCAGTAAATTTACTTGAAGTAACATTACATTAACCAAAAGGTATTAAATACATGACATTTTAAATACCTCATTGAATCTTGTGTATTACCAGCAGCAATATTAGACACTGTCCAACAGACTTTCTGAAATGAATAAAAATAAATATATAATAACACAAGGCAAGCTGTTAAATTATAATCAGAAAAATTTCTCCTCACATGAATTTTCAAATCAGATTGAGTGAAAATTACACATAATGGAATATGCACTGAGCATATAATTTAACCCTTTCACCGGCTCAATTCGAAACTCTAATTCACCTATCCTGGCTTCTGAAACTTGTACAGTTCTACCCTTCAAGCGGCCCGATTCCCTGGAAAAAAGTTTGTTTTCACTGCAAAAATACTTCTTTCCCCCTTTTCGGAAGTATCTTTTGCCTGTCACCGCAACCCTCTACAGTAATAAAATTTAGCACCCCGCTAGTGTCTCCCCCAAATTTGTTCCCCAACAAGAAAGCGGAATTTTTCTAGGAAACCGTACGTGTGTGTGTGTGTGGCTTATTCCACCCGCTCTAGCCGTAGGCTAGACCAGAGGAAAAGGGGGAACAGCTTTTGAGGGTCGTGTATAAGAGATTTCTGTTCCTCTGAAACACTCCTCCGTAGCGGTTGATGATAACGTTAAAATGCTATGAAAATTTGGCTAAAATATTATATTCAATTTCTTCCAAACTTCAGATATTTTCAAAACAAAGCATTCGAAAATATAAATTAAATATTAAATATTTCAGATTTTAAACCATCTCTTATAGTTTTAAGTTAATAAAAAATTCTAGAGAATTCCATTAAATATTTCATCTCACTAGCATAATATTTTTCACACGTTTTCCCATATAAATTTTATTTCTTCATTGATTTCAGGAACCAAAAATTTAAACTTCTATAATTACCATTTTGTTACACAGAAGATACATTTTAACAGCCGTAAAAATATTTACACATTCTGAAACACTGCAAGTGGTTAAAAAATGTTATAAGTGTAAATTTTGTATAATTAAAACATAATAATACACAAATTATTTAAATGTGTCATGTTACAATCACATTGTTTTATCCTATGAATTTTATATTTCATTGTTAAACGAATTACACTCACACAAAACGATAAAAGAATATTGCAGTTCACACACAGAATTACTTATTGTTTCGTATATGTAATGAAATTTCGGAAAAAAGAATTATTTTAACAAACCAAAATTAGATAATATTAAATTTTAGAATTAAGGTTATAACATAATATTCCATTTTTGGCATGATCTCAAGGTTAGTATAAAAAGTGACACACAGTACCAAAATGACTGCTCAAAGGTTATGCTTGAATATATATGGTTATTTACACTACTATATATTTTATATACAATAACACTTCAAAATTCATTAAACTTTCTTCAAATTATTTAATCTTATTCTAAATTTCTTTCAAGTTAATCATTCAATGCAATTTTTCTAGATATTCACAAATGTTAACCGCAATAATTATCACAATTAATTTCAACAATGAATATTTGCTAATAGATACACACATCATTGATAATCAGTTCCATCAGTAATAAAATTCCTCATCATAACTTTGTTACTACCAATTACATTCATCAATAATTTTTACTAATAGTTATACACCTCAATAATAATGTTTTGTCAGTAATTAAATTCCTCACAATAACTTTGTTACTACCAATTAAAATCACCAGTAACATTTACTTATAGTTACACACATCATATTCAAAATCACCAATCATCAATCATATTCAAATTCATCAGTAATTAAATTTCTCAACATAACTTTGTAATTAATGTTTTAATTGTTTTCAATCTTTCTCTCAAAATCTTAAAATTTTAGGAATGCCGAAATTAGAGTTCCAAATGACACTTCCCTATCATTAATATAAAATACTCTGAAACAAACCTTGGCTGACATCGATGACACCACATGTATACGCATGAGTTTCAGTCCTCGGACTCATTAACACTCACAGGTATAAGGATAATAATCCGTTGCGTCATAATTGGCAGTCCACGTAGAATATCAGTAAACACAGTCTGGAAGTTACCACTCAGTTCCTGATCTTTGTGCAAGGGTGCAGAGTCTCACGGCTGGCATGGGGTTGATCGTTGTCGTCAAGGAAACAGGCTCAAACTCTTAGCGTCAGTTCCAGATCATTGGGCAAGGGTGCAGAATCTCTCAGCTGGCATGGGGTTGATCCTTGTGGCTGAGGGAATAGGCTCAAATCCGTGTAATCTGGTAATCAACTATTTTATCATGCAAGGGTCAACAGCAACATGGTTTCACCCTTGCTTTTAGTTTCGATTCATTTATTCTATATGTTTTCACGACAGTATATTTTCTTTTATATTACAAATAAATAATTATATCGCTAAAAATTTGTTAGTTCTTTCTGATGTTACAATTATAGATGCAATGATCTTGTTATAACCTTAATACATAATACCATATTTTCAAGTGCTACAATTTTTTACAACAGAAGATCGATAATAGATCGCTATATCATACACAATTGCTTATTTCTTATTATGTGAAAATTTGATGTAAACAAAGACGTATAGTTATTTTAAATATAGAAATATATGTTAAACATTCTATTCTTTTGTATGGTATTTTTCAAAACAGGAAGCGGGGCACAAAGCTAAATAGATGCATCCATTCTGTCCACACCACCCATTGTATGGTTGCAATCCAGAACTGGTACGGGTATTTTATAAGTTTTCCCATGTTTTGTTATATTTTGCATTTCTGTGGAATGGATCGTGCTTAAAATGGCGACAGATCTTTTATCATGCCACTTCATTATCAAAGTTTTCCCCCGTTGATAAGCAATCAGCTCACCCTTTTTCATTTTCTTATTTTTGATTGATTTGCAGTGCAATAGCGAATTAATAACAATTTTGGAACAACTTCCAAAATTAATTTTTATAATATTTATATTGCAGCCGAAAAATTTTGTTGATGAATGAATATTCATGCTTAACTTATGACTTGCCAATTTTCATGGTTTTCATGCAGAAAACCAAATTTTTTGAAATATCAGAATTAAAAATTTAGTATTTTCTCGCAACACACATATTGGATTTTAGTTCAATTGAATGCACTATTTAGACGCTATTGCACATACGTACATACACAAGTTTATAGTTAAATACACAATTTTACAAATCAGTTTTGTTTTAATCATATTCTTTTTGTGTCTATGAAAATACATCTTTTTTTTAACTGAAATTTTAAGATTGTATCGGTCATATCAATGTCCTAGTTAAATGCTGTAATAAAGAAATTCCGATAATTTGGTTGTTTAGAGAGCTTAGGTCAATTTTTGGTACTCGAAGACTAATTTGACCGGGACTTACTGCTTAATGTCGATACAGATGAATACAAACATTCATATAGAAAAGGGACTCGAACCTGCGAACTCCAGCACCGTAAGGTTCACCCGGAAAATTATGCTTTCATTAATTTGCTTCCGACCACTATCAAAAATCAATGAAATTTTAAGGAAACAGCTACGGGGTCCGAAAATCCTCTCGCTGGGAAGTCGGCTACGCAAGAGAGGGGTACGAAATCAGGAGAAAATTCCTATCTCATGAGGATGATCAAAATTGTGGAGATAACCTCGAATGTGACGCTCTAAACGCCTTACACCTGATAATTTGGGTAGGTAGTTCAACGTGAGTTAAAAAAAAGAAAAGAAACACCTAAGAATTTCTCACCAATCCCTCCAACCCATTAATTTACAGATTAAAACAAGATGTTAGAAGACCGAGATGAAGAACTAAACAATATTTTGTTACACGAGGGTTAATTAGATAGACTGGAACCTAATTTTAAAGCCGATTACGAAAGGCGGGAATCATCCATGCCAGAAGTAGGATTCGGGACCGAAAGACAGAGCCCTACCATTCAGCCATTTCCCAGTATGAAGCACTGTACAACATCAAATAACTTTTCAAACTTGTATGGAAAGTAATAAAATAATAATTGAAAAGTTTGAAATGTAGCCAAATTGATAAAATAAAATAAAATATGTTTAGACATTATTTTAGTTATTAAAATCGTTATTTTAGTTATAAAAATTATTAAAAGACGATTAATTAAATTTAAATATACATAATTTAAATATACAGTACATGAATTAAATCCTGATTTAAATTAGGATTTAAATCACTTGATTTTTTTAAAAAATCATTGATTTAAATCAAAATTACTTATGTATATAGTTTTACATTATGTTTCATTCAAATGTAATTTTATTAGCTATAATGGCTTTATCTAGATTGTAAAGTAAAAGATAAAGTAGGAGGGAACTTCTATCATTGCAATATCATATTTTATCTATCACTGTGATTAGTAAGAGTTTTGGTGACATAGGATACAAAAAATCATGGTTTCATGTATTTAATATATAATTTATCATATGTAAATACTAATAGTGCAATGAAAACTTTATCATTAATCGTAATAATAATTTAATCATAATTTAAATTATTGCCTTTGAAATTTTTAACTTGTTAATGTTTAAAAACATAAAAATTCGCGAATCTCCCAGATTATGATCCTAGGGAAATTCATAAGCGCCCTGTTCCTGTGGCCTTACAACAGCCAGCTAGATATTCCACACCCTCCATTCTTGACCTTCCTTCTTGGAAACTGATGCAATTACCGAACATCTGACTTTTCGGGAAAGTCGATCTGCAACCCCCCCCGCCCCTCCAACTTACCAACGTCGCTCTATTCAGACCCCCATCCCGTGAATGCGTCAGAATCGGAGATGTACATGTAGGGGTCTTCATTCCCCAATTTCGGACAATTCGAGGTTGTAAATCAAGGACCTTTTATCGTTCCGAAAACGGGGGAAAAACTCCGTGCAGTGCTGGAAAAATAACCTGCGCCTGTTCAGGGGTACGTCACTGCCCGAATGAGACGGCTAAGGTCGGACGTAATATTTCGTCACTGCCCGGATGAGACAGTCAGGGCTCGACGTAATATTTCGTCACTGCCGTTGAAAGGGTTAATACCAAAAATTGCCTGGTGATTAAAAGTTGAGAAGTAATCAGACTTTCAATGTGCTGAATATGTTTAGCACAATATTTAAATAAGACTTTAATATACATGAACTAGATTACTACCTCACAAAACTTCCAAGAAACAATTTCAACTTTCCATATAATTTGGCTTTCCATAAAACTCCAACTGATGTTTAGAATCAGTTGAGTTATTTTTCAGGCACAACTTTATCAACATATTTAATTATGAAACTTTGAGAAAGGAAATACAATTTACAATGCATTTCCCCCCATTTTTTAAACAGCTAGACAAGATGCTCAGTGGAATTTTAAAAAATTTAGTACAATCAAATATTTGACAAGGCAATAAAAGAAATTCTAAGCATAATGCAACAATTTAAAGAACAACATAAAACAGATGCTGTCTATGATTTTTTTCATTAACCCAAAGCTCATGCTTAACTTGAAGAGTTCAGAATCAATGGGGAGAAAAAAAAGTACTAATCAGAATTTTTGAAAAAATTCCAGTTTACATACCATATACGAGATGAGGTACTAGTTCCCAGAAATACACTTAACTAAAGTTTAGATTTAATGATTTTCTAACTCTTAATTTTAGGATAGTAAAACATAGTTATGTCTTAACTGGCTAATGTGTGCATGTGCATGTAAGAAAGCACATAATAGATATATTTAGGATAAAATACTAAAGATATTTTTTTTACTGCCTTCATCTCTAATAACACAGATAAAAGTGATTTCAAACACGATACAAATTATAAAATTAAGGGGCTAGGGTTTGAAGTCTAAGCTTCGATTCATTTTCGAAAACCTGTGTCAACGAGATGTTGTATTGTGACCCAGACAATTGGCGAAACTTTCCAAACCTATTTTCAATAATGTCGGTTTGAATTTTTCCTGTTAAGAAATATGCCATCCCCAATTCATTGCAACAATATGTTCACATTTCAAGTACAGCATGTGTAGTGTGAGAAAGTGTGGTATATGTTTTAGTTAAAAAGCCAGAAGTATATTTAAGAGAATTCCAAGTATCAAGCCAAACTAAGAATTTTTGTAGGTACATAACCTTTTCATTGGATGCATTAGATGGCAAAGGCTCACAATACACATCTCGTTTATGACCCCCTTTTAACTTACTTTACACATTCATTATCTTCCACCATTTAATAATGATTGCAATATATTCAGATGTTTCTAAACAAAAAGGTTCATCAGTATGTGTAGAAAGCACTTTCAACCCTTCAACAAAATGGTCATTGAAAATTTTAAGGCATAGTATTACATTTTGTCTCTCCATAGAAGATGGAGTTTTTAAAAGTTAATCCAAACACATATTATGTTTAAATATGTGTTTGGATATAATTATCCAAACACATATTATGATAACACTATCTGTCCATCCTCTAAAGAATGGATACTTTTAATGGTTCTAAAAGAGGCAGTTTTAGTTAAGTTATGATCATTAAAATCAATAAAATGCATACACTGACCATAATTCTTCTGATTCAGCCAATTATTTCTGACACACTTCAGAATGTGTACAGGATCAAAAATATAAAATAACGGTCTATTAGGATTTGAAGGATGATTATATAATATACTTAAACAAGGGGGGTAGAAAAATAGGATATTGTTTAATAATAAAGTCAGTTGTTCAGTCAAGAAGTCAATTATTGTATTTTGATGATGAGAAATTTTATGTCTTAGAACATCAAGCAATTCAATTACCACATTTAATACATTTTCACCATCACTCATTACTGTTTTCATTTAATCCAAATTCTTTATATAAGTATTAAGACTTAAAATGGAATAAACATGTTTAACAGAGAGAAAAATTTATGGCATGCATAAACTTAAATTTTACCAAAATTTAAAATTACTTAGCTTAATTTAAAATTACTTAATTAATGATCTAATACATCCAAAAGCAATTTCCTTTTTACTACTTCTGTAATGAATTATCAACGAACCTCTAACAACTTATCAGGAAATTCTAAAAATATTTTTAAAATTTTAATGTTAACCATTAAGAATAAATAAAGCTTGGCACTTCACATTTTCATAATATAAATATCATTTTTCTGTTATTATAAAAGACTCTGTAAACCAGGCATTTTGCTATTTGGAACTGTACCTTGTATCCGTGAATTCATTGATTATACAAGAGTTCTATTCCATTATTAAGAAAGGGTTATTTCATTCACTTATCAAACACACATTTTGATATAATAAACCACAACTCACAATGAATGTCTTATCTGCAGTTTTATAAACAAACTTTGTCCATGAACAGATTTTATATTTTCTAAATAAACCTTGGTATTTTATACTTTTATAATATAAATCTCTTTTTTTGGCAAGAGTTAAAGACTTTCAAGTTTTTTCACAAGAGTTAACATGACCAGAGAGTCATGTTAACTGAAATCCCTGGATTGCACTTTCTCACTCACCTAAAACCTTAACAACAAGCTTCACAGTTAAAAAAGAATAAATAAATAAAATCAATATTCTATCCACAAATTATTGAGACCAAAGTTTATGAGAAAGTTGAGATTAGCGTCTAAGTTAAAAAAACTAATTTGAAATTTTTAGTTGTTTAATAAATATTTTTATAGTTTTTTCATAGAAAAATTTAATTAGTTAAAAATAAATCTAAAAAAATATTAAAAACAGTGATTTTGGCCACAAGTCCACTGCTGAAAATAAAAGTATAGCTCGAGAATAAAAAAAGGTAGGCTCAGTGACGTTAAACAAAACCTTACACGAGTTATGAGATCCAAGTGGTATTTGTCTTTCAAGCCCGAAGTTAGATTCCAGTTTCAAAATTCTGTAAAGAAACCAATATTTTCTTATAATGCCATAATAAAAATTTAATGGTTTATCAAACCAAGAAGTATTGAAAAGTACGAGTTCTTTATAAACTTGCTTATCACTAATATAAAAAGGGGAAAATAAACTAATTTTACCCTTTATGTATATACTTTAAGCCAATAAGTTCACATTTATTTTGCACAGCATAACAACAAAATAATTTCCAAAAGACCTTTAGAGATGAACAGCTTATAGATAGTTATTGAGAACATTCTCAGATTTATAAAAACTCTTATCGTACAATATCTATTACAATAAAGCAATTTTTTGTATGTACACATTCTGATAATCTACAAATCTATATACTTATAAATATATAATTTAAAAACATGGAATGCAAATTAATAATTTAAGAAACAATTTATTTATCTAAATAGTCTATTTTGGAATAATTTTCACTGCCCTCATCTCTAATAACACTGATAAAAGTGATTTCAAACACGATACAAATTAGAAAATTAAATGCACGTGGCATCTATATTGACACAAACTTAAAACTCTAAAACGATCTAAATTTCCAAAATTTTGAAATAAATCTGAAATATAAACCTGTAGTTCGAAGACCATATTTGAATGAATTCAGGAATACAATGGAGTTCACATACCTACAAAAATTAATAATTCTTGAAAATATATATACACTCAATTGCAAGAATATATACACTCAGTTGCAAAAAGTATGCACCATTATGTTATTCCTAAAGAGTGAAATTGTTTTATTTTATATCTTCAGAGATAGTAGAAATATAATCTAAATATCAAAGCCAGTTCAAAATATTGATAGCAATTGAAATTATAGCAATTGAAATTCATAGCAATATTATAGCAATTGAAATTCAAAATGTTCCTTAAATAAGCTTTTTATTTAATGAGATATTCAAAATAAAAAAATGCTCCAATATTTGCTATTGTTTCAATATTTACTTGACATGTGGATACTGATTAAACAATATTTTGATCTGGTTTTGAAATTTTGAATATATCTTTACTCTCGATAGACATAAAATAAAGGAATTTCACCCAGTAGGAATAACATATACATATATAGCAATTGAGTGTACACATAGAACATTATTAATAGAATTAAAAAAAATTATATTTTAAGGCTATTAAGATTATGCATGAAAAATACCTATTAGTGTTTAGTATTTAAATTAAAATATATAATTATACTAAATACATTCTTTTAAATTATGAACACAAAAATTTTAAGAATATTTTTTCTTAATTTCTTTATAATGTATAAAATGCACAGTATTTTATAAAGATTACTCAAAACACAATTTGATAAGGAATTCAATAGATCCTTTTGTATGATTTACAAGTTCATTTTTAGAATCTTTTATAATGTGGAATGTTTTTGAATCCATCTTTTAACATTTAGACACGGATAATTTGTTGCCTATTGATACCTGCAATAAGAACATTGTCCATTTTCCTATTAAATATATTTTACAATTTTTCACCATTGAATACTATGCAGGAATACTATGCATTGAATACTATGCATGAATTTACTATGGAGGAATCATGTGTAACTGATTTATCATTCCAGTAGTAAAAAAATGTTTAATTTGGATTAACATAATAAAAAAAATTTCATTATAATTTTCTTTCAAATTTCTTTAAAGAAGTAAAATGGAAAATATTATACTGGAAATGAAAATGCATTTTTATTTTTCACCTATGTAGATTTGGAATTGATATTTGTGTCATGTATTTTATACTTTCTAAAGGATATAAAAATCTAAATAGTGCGTACAAATTACAATTCTAAACATTAATTTAATTAGCAATACTTATATAAATAAATATAAAAGTTCAACTTACCCTGAAAATTTTCTCTGGGTATATTATATCCACTTTTGTCCTTAAACACGTGCAATCTAAAATTTTAGGGTTACGAATATAGCGCCAGTCACGCCAGTCATACGAGAGGGAGCTTTGAGCTGCGTATTATCTGTTGCCCATTGGTCGAGGGAGCTGTCATTCAAACTATACGACACGCCTTTCTTCACCGAAAAAAAAACAATGGCGCTGAGCGATCAGTTTGAATTCAAAGTTAGTTAAAACCATGAAGCTACAGTACTCTGTAATTTCATGGTTAAAACAAAGGGGTGTTCCGCAAAAAAATAATCAAACGATTCGAAAATTATGTGAAAAGATTAGGAATGACACTTAATGAATACAGAGTAAGTTTTTAAGTGAATTAAAGAGAAATTACAAAGATATTACAATTATTAGGTCAACTTAGAAAATACTTATGAAGTGATAACATATTTTGGTAGCTGAAAAATTTCTTTTCTGTTTTCATAAGCTTCTGGGGAGCTAAAAACACAGACGACGACTTCCTCCCCCTCTTTTTTAAGTGAAGAGTAAGTTTTTAAGTGAATTGAAGAGAAATTACAAAGGTATTACAATTATTAGGTCAACTTAGAAAATACTTATGAAGTGAAAAAAAGTTAGAAATCATCATGACAGGATCTCTGGTTCCTTCTCCGATGTTTTAGGGA